>PVJN01003252.1:0-75000 GCA_004026805.1 Lasiurus borealis
TGGAGGCAGACGAAGATGCCCGTGTGACACACAGCCATGTTGCCTATGGAAGAAGGTTAAGGCCGTTTCACTAAATGTCCTGCTTCATGCCACATGCAATTTTCTTAAAAACTCTCCACGCAGAGTTTCTGATGAGTTTTGTTTTGTGTTTAATGTTGCTTGTTTGCGCGATTGATCTTGCAAAGGAAGGAAGGGAAAGGAGGAAGCAAACCACCCTCTTTGGAGAATACTTTTAGATTAGCCACAAGAATGTTCTCTTTCCACATGAGGATTAGATATGAACTATTCTGGCTGACCAATAGAAAAACACGTAAGACATTTTGAAAAGCCAGTGGATGTATTCTCATTACTTCTTTTTGAACGCGACACAGCGTGTTTCTTCCAGAGCCGGTCTCCTCTGCTCTGTTTCCCGGTCTCCAGCAGGAGGGAGGCGGACTCGGATAAGAGGAGGTGGCTCTGGTTACTGTACACACCCTTCTGCTCCCTCACAGCTGCTGCCTCTGCTAATGGGCAGGCCCCACACAGAGCGCCGAGGCTAGCTGTCAGTCCTCAAGGTCATTTTCAGGTGCACCGCTCAATGCGATTTCTCTTTCCCTGACTTCCTAAGGCCGTTAGGAGAATTGGAGAAAATCGATGTGAGTGTTCGGGTGCCTCCAAAGGCTAGTCTCCCTGCTCTCCCTTCATCACCGAGTGCAGGCCATGCAGCAACGTTTGCATCGCCACCAGCTTCTGCTCCCCCCGAGTCACCCTCTCCTGCTCCATGGGGTGCAGACCTCCTGGGCTCTGAGTGAACTATTTCAGACCTCCTCGTTGTGTGTGTGTGTGTGTGGGGGGGGGTGTCCAGGCATCCTCTTCAGTTCCCCCACCTCCCTCATCCTGGCCTCAGGGCTCCCTGTCTCCCCCTCCCAGCCCTCGCACCTGCCCTGGCCTCCCGGTGAAGGGTTTCTCCCTCCATCCCACTTCCTAGCAGACAGCCTGTTTCCAGCGGCATCGTCTATTTTTGAAGGCGTATCTGAAAGTCTAAATGGCTCCCATTTTGGCTGTAGTGAGACAAATACGGGCTAAAACGCACAGCGCCCCGTAAGTGTGATGGATACCCAGGACCTGCTGAGGTTTCCCGAGCCAACGTCCGCCGCGTCCTCCTGGCCGTTTTTCTGCCGCGTTATTTATGTGGCGGTTTCACTTCTAATTACGGGCCGTGATGGCTGTGAGTGCCGAGCAGCCAGAGAGCCAACGAACGGCACTGTCCTGCCACTTCGCTCTGGCCCGTAAAACGGGCGATAAACCAAAACCCAACCAGAAATCCCCTCACTTTTCGGTGACAAGCTGGAGCCCCATTCTGCCTTTCTGAGAAAGTCACCGGGAGGCAGGTGACTTCCGAGGCCCAGGGCCTCCCGCTCCAGCGCAGGTCCCACCTTCAGGAGCCCCCTGATGGCAGGCAAAACCAGCCCAGGCGGCAGAGGTAATTAACACGTGCCAGGTTTCATCAGGAGCCAGGACTTGATGGTTTGGAAACCCATGAAAGCAGATAGATGTTACTTAGCACTGTAAATAAAGGAAGGTCTTCCGCTGTTCTCCGTTCGGGTCATTGTTTTTGGAGGCTCAGACGAAGGGCCCTTGGTGTGTACGTAAACAAGAGATGGATGGGTGTGTGCGGGAACAAAAGAGACGGGTGGCCGGGAGGAGACGGAGCGGCCGGTAATCTGATTGAAGCCACAGGGCTGGCTCCTCAGGGAGCCGCAAGGGGCTTTGTGATCCGGTTGTTGTTCTTCATACGTCTGATGCTCACTCCGAAAGAAATCGGAAAATGTGAAGAGGTTACTGATCTCTCGCCATGGCGCCGGGCTGATGGAGCTTCGGACAGGAAAAGAATGTTCTCCTCGGCCAGCTAGCTCGAGTGGTTGCACCCCAAAAACTGTGGGTTCTATTCCTGATCAGCGCACATACCTGCTAGGTTTCCGGTTCCATCCCCAGTGGGGCATGGACAGGAGGCAGCCAATCTCTCTCTCTCTCTCTTTCTCTCTCTCTCCCTCCCCCCACAATGTCCAGCCACCGAAGTTAATTTGCCCAGATGATATCAGAGGGCATTCAGGCATTTAAAACCTAAATCTGCGCCGATCCAGTCACTTGGTTGGCAGAGCCAGCAGGGACAAGGCAAGAGCACACTTGGCTTTGTCGGAGTTGTGATGAGATTAAGTAGCTGAGAAATGCCACTTACCTTCTGTTTTCCTAGTTCCTTTTCTTTCTTGGCGGAACATTGCTGGGTTGAAGTAAAATATCCTCTAGTGTTTGCATAGTAAGTACATTATCTAAAAGTGTGTGGCTACTCCAGCCTGCTGGGATATTAGAGGGGAAACTTACCCTCACCGTTGAGTTCTACAGGGCTCATGTTAGATGAATGTAATGATTCCCCCTCCTTTCTTTTAGTGTGAGTTTCATGGTCCGTGTGTGAGCACACTCGTGTGCATACACTCATGCTTACCATCACTCATAAGTGAGTGGTCCTGCAAATTCGAGTTTGTCAATCAGAGGTCTAACCAAATGCATTAGGCATTGCCTCCAGGATACCAACATCATGGAGCTTGCTAGTTTCCTAATAAATTTTAGGGCTACCCCCATGACATCCAGCCATTAAGATTTTGTTGCCTGATGATTCTCTCTCATCTTGGATGTTTCTCTCTCTCCCTTCCTTTCTGAAATAATAAAAAAATATAGATATATATTTTAAAAGATAACAACCTTTTAAAAGAAGAGAGATTTTGTTGCCTTTGAAAGTCCAAACTGGACAATTGAATTCCAGACGAACAGGAATTGGGGTATTCTGCTTATTTTAAACCAAATGATTTTAAATACCTCCAATTCAAACTCATCAAATATATACAGGGGTAAGGAAAAGTAGGTTAATAATAATAATGTTAAGTAATACAAAAACTAGTAAATGATAATACAAGACTAACTGTTTTTGCATACTGACAACTGTAAACCTACTTTTGCCCCATCCTATGTATATTTCGAGTCCACTGTGGTCTAGTGTCCCATTTCAAGGGTGAGAGAGCTGAGGTTCAGAGAGGAGAAATTACTTCCCCCCGACCGCTAGCCACGTGGTTAGTCCACTGACCACCTAGTCCCAACTTTGAACAAAATCCATCTGATGCTCAGGTCCCTGCTTCTATCACTCTCTGTGTCTCAGTCAACAGGCAGGCCTCATGTTGCCTCTCTCTCTTTATTTTTAAATATATTTTTATTGATTTTTTTTTTACAGAGAGGAAGAGAGAGGGATAGAGAGTTAGAAACATCGATGAGAGAGAAACATCAATCAGCTGCCTCCTGCACACCTCCTTCTGGGGATGTGCCGAAACCAAGGTACATGCCCCTGACCAGAATCAAACCCGGGACTTTTCAGTCTGCAGGCCGACGCTCTATCTTCTGAGCCAAACCGGTTTCAGCTGGTCTCTTTTTTTGACAGCGTCTATGAATCTGGTAGAAATGGCTGATTGATCATCTCCCACACAAGGGGAAGCAGCAACTGATGTGATTTCAAAGTTCTTTCCAGTTTCCTGATATGTCTCTTCCTCTTTCCTTGGTAGACCAGCAACTTCTTTGGTGTCAGCAACTTCCTAAGCCCAGCAGACAAAGGTTGGATTCCCAGGGACATGGGAAGGACAGTGGAGTGGAAAGAAATTGAGAGAGAGAGAGAGAGAGAGAGAGAGAGAGAGAGAGAGAGAGAGAGAGAGAGATTGAGATTGAAAGAGAGAGAGGGGGAGAGAGAGAGAGAGAGAGAGTTGATCCTACCTATATTTTCCAAGCTTCCCCCTCCCTTCTCCTCTTGGCCCGGTTTAAGCCATGTTGTCATACACTGGCACTCCCACCGAAGGGCAGGGAGAGGAAATGAAAGCAGATGAAACAAAACCACAGCTGCGGTGTTTATTAGGCCTCTGGTTAAAAAAAATAAATGATGGGGAATGAGACTGGAACGAAGCTGCTTTCTCTTAGAAAGCGCTGGCGGTAATTTTAGTGGCGGTAATTTTACTGAATATATTGGCTAAATTATTGGACTCTAATGAGCTCTGCAATGTGGTGGAGCGGAGAGAGCCCAAGGCTGACTGACGCGATCCAAGTGACCTTGGACAAGCTACGTCCTCTTTCGGGGCCTCAGTTTCCTTTTCTGCACCAGCCGGCATCAAGTCCCACGATCCACGAGACTTTCTAGGGAAGCAGGGCCATCAATCACCTGCCCTGGGGTCAGCTGACTGGTGTGACTCTCAGCTCTGTCACTCAGCTGCTGCAGGAGCTGTGTGGCCTGGGATCAGCCACTTGACTCTTCTGAGGCTCAGTGTCTACCTCTGTGAAAGGGGGGTCATTAATAGATGTCTATCTCGGGGGGTCATTAAGATATTGAGATTGAGTAAAGCACAGACAGCTTCTGGAGAAGCCATTTCCCAGGGGCAGAAGGAAGAACTGGGGAATGGGGGCTTTGAAGGTCAGTGAGGGAGGGTGACTGGCCCATGACTAGCCTGTCCCGGGGGTGGGCATGGGGCTCTGAGGGATCTTGCCAGGGAGGGGAAAGTGAAATAACTGTGATGGTGGGACAGAAAACCCAGCGCCCAGATGACAGTCTTTGTTGGGAACAGGGCCTTAGGGGCGAAGAGAAAGAAATCTCTGAACACCTTGGCTCCTGGCTACCGCTGTTCGTTTCTTAACTCTATTTTTAATGAAGATGGGAAGGTTTATAACGCTGACAGTTCCATTTATTTCCGCCATTTTCCTCTAAAACAATACAACGAGCAGCAATTGTTTCCACCAGTGTTTCAACTGCAGCGGGATAAATGTCAGTATTAATTAAACATGCCCTATGTACTCCGTGTTGTCCCGTCTGTCTGTATTTCTGTCTGTCTGTATTTCTCTTCCACCAGCCACCAAACCATCCCTCTCTCCTTCTTCTTGTCCCCGTTCCCCTCCTCGCAGTGGGAGGCAGGACAGCTCCAAATAAGGACACAGTTGAATTGAAGGGGCTGAACCCAGGACTAAGAACCACATGCACGAAGCAGCCCAGAAAAGCAAACCTTCTCCGCAGGGTACCCAGGGGATCCTAATGAAGGAGAGAGCCCCCTCCATTCCCGGGCTCACTGTCCAACACCTCCAGGCCACCGGGGGCGCCCTCGCTGCTCCTCCAGGCAGGGAAGCTGACCTGCCCTGTCAGTGCCAAGCAGAGGAGAGAGGACCTTGTACCTGAGCAAAGGGAATGAGATGACTCTCCACCTTCAGTTTCTTTTTTCCTCCTCAGGTGTCACTCACCCGGTGTAGCTGGGCTCTGTGACACACCATGGCCCCGAGAAGGCAGCAGGCATTTTCTTCATGTAAGAAAATGACAACTATTTGTCTTTGTTTGGGATTTGCTTCTATGGGTAAAAGTGTAGTTGATATCATATTATATTAGTTTCAGGTATACAGAACAGTGATTCTACATTTATTTACCTGGCTAGAGGCTCAGTGCAAAAAATCCTGCCGGGAAGGGTCCCTAGGTCTAGCCTGCAATCAGGGCCATCTTCTGCCCTCTGGCCAGTCCCCAGTCCTGCCCTGCCTGCCGCCCCCAGGTTCGTCATGGTTCCTGACCACAGCAGGGCTCCAGCTAGCTATTCGCCAATCACCTCGGTTCACTGTGGTTCCCTGTTTGCCATGCTACAATGGGAGCTTGCGGGCCCTGGGAGGGGGGGTAAGGGGGGGGTTGGGAGGGTGGGGGGAGTAGGGAAAGGGACTGAGAGGTGGTCAATGCACCTCATGGCGAATGGTCCAGTGGTTGTTCTGGTCGTTACGTTTATGGTCACTGGACTTTTATTATAGAGGATGATGTGTTCACCATGATAAGTCTAGTAACCCATCTATCACCCAAGAAAGGTATTAGGATATTATTGAGTATATGAGTATATTCCCTGTGCTGTACATTACATCCCCGTGACTTGTTTATTTTATAACTAGAAGTTTTTAGCTCTTATTCTTCTTCATCAATTCCCTACCCCCGCCACTTCACCCTCCTACCCCCCCCACCCCTGCCACACACACACCCTTCACCTCTGGCAACCATAAAAAAATGGGGAATGGGTCACAAATTAGTATACCATCCTTGTACAGCAGCCATGCTAATCTTCTCTGCTTTTGTTTCAGTTTTGTTCAACGCAAACATTCTATAGATTTCTTAAACATTCGAATCTTTTCCCCAAACAAACCTGAATCTTTCTAATAAATCAGTACAATAAAAAAACCAGAACGTAGAGGAAGGAAGTAGAATTTAATTACTAAAAAGGAGTAAAGGCATTAGATGTTTCCAGACATCTGAGATGAGATCATTGGAACAGCCAAGCATGGCTCGAGCGAAGAAGGCAAGAAGGAAAACCCAGGAGAGACACAGTTCATATCTGACAGGTAAAGCGCGCCATCTTTCTTTGTGGCCACTGCTTCTGGGGCAAACTAAGAGACATTCATTACCGGGGTTCTTGCATAAGTGCGTGATGGCTGGTCAGTTAAACAAGGTCTTCAAATAGAGTCTTGAAAAAAGACAAGGAAAGTGAGGTGGACCCTAGCTGGTTTGGCTCAGTGGATGGAGTGTCAGCCTGTGGATTGAAGGGTCATGAGTTAGATTCTGGTCAAGGGCACATGCCTAGGTTGTGGGGTTTAACCCCCAGTGGAGGGTGTGCAGGAGGCAGTCGATCAATGATTCTCTCTCAGCATTGATGTTTCTCTCTCTCTTTCTCTCTCTCTCTCTCTCTCCCCCTTATTAAAAAAGGAAAGTGAGGTGGAATGCTGCCCATTTTCAAAAAGATGGGAGAATTCAGATTACAAAAGCAAACCCAGTACATATTTGGTTACCAGGTTGGACTTAACACCATGTTTCAAAAATAACCACTTTTAAAATATTTTTTTCTTACATCAAAAGTAATACATGCTCATCATAGGAAATTTGTAAAATGCAGATTTTTGAAAGAAGAGAAATCGATAACATCACTCATTTAACCCTATTAACATGTTAGTGTTATCTCATCATTTTGTCTATGCATAGACATATATGTCTATTTTCAAAAGACAGGGTACTACTATGTAATCTGCTTTGTTAAGCATTTTTTATTTGATTATATACCAGGGGAATTTCCCATCTTTACAATATCACTTTGAATGCTTTTAACCCTGTGCTGATACTCATACCATAGAATACATTGGGAAGATTCAGTACAATGTATTTAGCCAATCCCGCAGGGGCTAGGTATTGAGGTTTCCAACATGTCATCTTTCTGCATCATTTCCTGGTGAACATCTTGTGCTAGCTGTGCTCAACGTATCCTTCCTTCGTGACTGGCTGTGTTTCGGAGGGCGGGGTCTAGTCCATTCCGTGCCAGGGTGCCTCAGAAGTCAATGAATTATTTGCCCAGTGACTCCTGGGCATCATTTATACTTCTTGCACTTGGCCAGACAGGAAGGAGGAAGTAGTACTGGGAACCCACGGTCTTGATTTAAAGACCATTTCCTGGGCTGCTTCATGAAGGCAGGAGAAATACAGACTTGTAGGCTTAGGGTAGGGAGGAAGCAGAGAAGACAGATATGGGCATCATGGCGGAGGCAAACAGGAAGGGGTTCTAGGCAACGGATTAAAGTAAAACCCTACTGTGCCCCGAGGGGCTGGGCTCTAACTTCTCTGGATGTGCTTCTCTCCCTGAGGGCCTGCCTCAGGCCTGGAGCCGGTACCTGCCCTGCATCCCATTGGCTGCTCTTCCATCAAGTTCTGCCTGTGCAGAACGATCCCTGGTGAACCTCCGGTGAATGAGAGTCTGTTTGAAGGCCTAGAAGAAAGGTTTTTTTCGGGATACTGTGATATAGTACACACATGGTGCCCAAACATGTCTTTTGCATTCGCACACTCTCAGTCCACATAGGTAGGCTTACGTATGTCATTGTCGCGAATCTGAATCTATGGCAACCCGATTCCCAGCACCGTTCTTTCCCTCTAAGTGGCTTTTTTCTTTGTCTGGATTGTACTTCAACCCCAAGGGACACACTTTTGAGAAAATACTCCATTAAAGGCATTGTTGGAGCAACTTTTATTATTCATTAGTGTGCTTTAAAGTGAAGCTAAATAGAAATGCTTTGGCTAAAAATAAAAACACATCCATTTTTTTTCCTGGCCTAATTGGACAATTGGTTAGAATTTTTATCTATCAGTTCAGAGCAAAACTTGGTTTCAGCGAATTTGTTTTTAATAAAAGTGCGTTATCTATGATAAATATATTTCACTTTGCTCAAATGGATCTGATTGGGAAAACATATTGAGCAGAAGCCCTGGCACAGCTTAATTTCATTGCTTTGAGAAAATGTATTGAATGCTGGTTTGAATTAAATTCTATTTGTTTTAATAAAAGCGTATTGGCCTGAGTGTACATATATTTGTTTTAGTGGCAGTGCATTGGATCCAATAAAACTATATTGGCTTCACTGCTTATGTCTCCTTTGCAGTGAAAATGGATTGAATGGGAAAACGGAACAGTCACGAAGCCGCCAGCCCCGAGGTCTCCGCTTGGCGAGAGTAACCAAATAACAGAGGGAGTGTGTTTCTGCCGACGTTATATCAAAATACACTTTTACGTTAAATACTTTCCTATCGAGAACTCAGCTGTGGGACTGAATTGCCACCATAAAGAGTGCAATTTTCTGAAGCGGCCCTTTCCCTGGACAAATTATGGGCTGTCCAGGACACCCGAGGAAGAAATGCTGTGAGAGCCAGCAGCCATTTTGTCAACATCCCTTAAGCTTTAGACAGGCCTCATTGGGCCCAATAAGACATTGTCTACCCGGCGTTCCTAAATCCCTCCAACGAGCGGCAAGCAGATTGTGAGCACTCCCTGAGGGCGGTGTTGGCACGTCAGCACTGCAATGGGTTTGACTTTGAACTGATTAAAAGGGGGAAGAATTGAAACAAGCGTTACCCTGAGACACATATCGGAGCTACCAGGCGCCTCGTGGATTAGAGACCCTCAGGGAGGAGAAGGCTCTCCAGAGGGAGTTGGCACTGGTGCTGCGATCTGGCACCTCTGCAGAGCGCCACGGTTCCGCTGTGTGGCTGTGTGTGGCTCCCGGTGCCCAGGCCTTTGCCCAGGTGCCCTGACCCAAAAGCTCGGGTTCAAATAATGAGAATTAAGAATGAGATTGGCTGTTTTCTTATGCAGCTGTCCCACTGTGAGGAGCCCGTGTGCTCTGAATTGGTTTTCTTCCCAGAAGATGAACTTGACCTAACTCTTGTACCTACTTTCATTTAGCCTTGATGAGGCATCAATGCAAATACTACTTCCATTAGCACCGCTGCTCCGACTAAATGTGCTAAAAGCTCTGGACTTCCACTTTCCCACTGATAAGTGCGAATTCTCAACTAGTTCCATTCCCAAGAGACCCTAAACCCTTGGTGTAGAGTTGATCATTTAAAAAATATTGTTATTGATTTCAGAGAGGAAAGAAGAGGGAGGGAGATAGAAACATCAATGATGAGAGAGAATCATCGACCGGCTGCCTCCTGCATACCCCATACTGGGGATGGAGCCCAAAGCCCTCTTGGTTCATAAGACGATGCTTAACCACTGAGCCACATTGGCTGGGCATATAGTTGCTCATTTTTTGAACACCTGCATGCTCATACGACCCTGCAAGGTTAAGAGAGAAAAAGCGATTCATGGATTTTTTTTTCCCCTGGGTGAAAGTATATACTGGAAGTCAAGAATGAAATGGGATTTGTGATAAAGAAATGTGCCGTGCTGTCTTTGTGAGAGGATATTGTCAGAGTAGTATCGATCCGCCACGTTGTAGAAGTATGATGTGGGACTGAATGTACCAATTTCAGAAAGGAAATTGCACGGTGCAACTTAATTCACTGCCCCAATAATGGAGTTTTCAAAAGGAAATCCTAGGCTATTTCCAGCATCAAAGAGCATGAATGCAGAAGTGTTGTATACTACCTGGGGAAGGAGCATTCCTAGGTCCTGAGGAGAGAGAGAGAACAAACATATCTGGGAACTGGACAATTTCATGTGTAGATCTGCAGGGTGTCCCTGACCACAGGCTTAAAGAAAGCACACCAAATGGGAGACCGATTAGAACAGGCTTTCTCTCTGGAGAGGCCAATGCAAACCAGGCACTCTGAAATTATCTGGGAGGTGATTTCAGGAAACCTCAGAAGGTGAGGGGGGAAGTGGGACAAGGAGAGGAGACAGCTACCAAGGGCTTATTATTAAGCAAGGCATGTTGTGGTCAACTGGAGATCAGTGTTGCTGTAGAAGTCTTGGAGTTGATGTAGAACCTGTGTCTTGGAGTTGATCCACTCAAGGGGCCGGGGTGTTGGTTTATGTACCAGTACCAACGTTCACACCAGCCCCCCTCCTCATTGGCTGAGAGCTCCTCTCCCAGAGTGTTAACTCTCTGGTGCACCCATCCTGCCAGGCAAGCAGGCACAGTGGGCTCTGACCGCCAGAAAAAGCTTTCAGGCCAAAAATGCAGCTGGGAGAGGTAAGGTTCAAGGTTAAGGGCAAAGCATGGACAAGATCTGCTGGCCCCATGAAGCCCACTTTACAGAGGAGTAAACTGAGACAACAGAGGCGTGAAATTTTCCTGGTGACACACAGCTAATAAGCATCATGGGCAAAATGCAAATCTAGCCTCTGTTTCACCGGAAAGTCAATGACTTGACTTAGCCGAATGGGCTTGGCCATGCTGTCGGGCTGAAGAAGCTGGCGTGTCTCCAAGATGTAAAAACCGTGTTTTGATGGGGTTTATGCTGCTTCGGGGATGGGTAGGGGTGGTTGGGAGGGAGGTGAGTATTGCAGGGAGGAGAGGAGACCTAGAAGTGCCACATTACCTGAACTTCTGCCTCTAGGAGTGGCCAGTTAGGGATCAATTTTAGTTGGAATTGAATCTTAGTATCTAGGTGTTTATTAGATGCTCAACCCCACTCGTCCTAGGGCATATCTTTGCCTGATAGTCAATTGCAAACAACCATCTGGTCATGTGCTCTGGGCCATTTTCAGTGAGCCATGACTCCTAGCTACCGAATTTTCTGGCGTCTAAGACGACTGGGCATATAAGACGACCCCCAACTTTTCCAGTTAAAATACAGAGTTTGGGATATACTCACCCTATAAGATGACACCCGGCATATAAGAGGACCCCGACTTTTGAGAAGATTTTCCTGGGTTAAAAAGTCGTCTTATACGCCAGAAAATACGGTATCTCCCAACTCCACCAGCCCGTTTTGTTCCTGTGCTGTTCATGCTTTTGCGATCAGCTTATCCGCTTCAGGCCTGCTTGCTGGCTGCTAGCTGCTGTGGAAAGTGAGTTCTGATGACTTTGTGTGACCCAATGAGACAGCCATCCTCACAGCTGTTTGGATCCCACTTAATGAAGTGGTGGTGACATCTGAATGCCACGGCCGCAGAGGCGGGGTGAGGGGTTGGGGGTGGGGGTTTGTGGTTGCCGTGAGAGCTGCGTGGTAAAGTAAGTTCTGATGGCTTCGTACGATAACATAAAACAGCCACCGGCCCAGCTGTTCGGATCCCACGTAATGAAATGGTGGTGACATCCGAATGCCACAACCACGGGGTGGAGGGGGGCGGGGGGAGGTGGCCGTGAGCAGTAAAATCAGTGTTCAGCCCAGGCTAATGCCACAAACAGCAGTTCTGCAGTGAGCATTGCTCTCGGTCGGTCCACGGCTGCTGCTGTGTCCCTCTTATTAGGGACAGACTTCCGGGAGAGCAACAGACCTCTAGCTATTTTTCGTTCCCTATAAATACAACCGGACAGCTAGGGTAGAGAGAACACACGCAATATTGTGAAGATAAGGCAAAGATGTTAGTGGAAAGGAGCACTCTGTGAACAGTTCCTGCCAATCAAGAGCTCAAAAAAACACATACTGTCTCATCCCAGCTGGTGTGGCTCAGAGGCTGAGCATCAACCCATGAACCAGGAGTTCCTGGTTTGATTTCTGGTCAGGGTACCAGCCTAGGTTTCGGGCTCCATCCCCAACTGGGGGTGTGTGCAGGAGGCAGCTGATCCATGGTTCTCTCTCATCATTGATATTTCTATCTCTTTCTCCCTCTTCCTTCCTCTCTGAAATCAATAAAAAAATAGTTTTTTTAAAAAAGTATACTATCCCAGGAAAGCCAATGGTTTATGTGTCATTCCATCAGTGAATGCCAGACCAATCTTTGGCTTCTCCTTCTTTGTCACACGTCACGTGGTTTGAGCGGCGCTGGGAGGATATCAGACAACAGACAGACAGGCCAGTCCAGGAGCCAGTCTCATCCTCAATCAATTATGCGAGGGTCTTATCAAATCAGCGGATTCACAGCGTGAACGCTCGCGGCAGATGGACGAACACTTGTCGGCTGGCTATTGGAGCCGGCAGAGAGTCAGATTTATTTTCCAAGCTTGTTTGTCTCATTTCTCCTGCCTGACGCTGGAAGGCAGAGCAGGCATCTGTGGTTCTTCAAATGCAGGGGATCGCCAACCGTTTCACAGCGGGAGAGACTGGGCTCTGCGAGCTGAGCTCTCCTGGACGACTGGCTGTTTTCTGTTCAGAAGGTGGGCAAAGGGGAGCAGGCTTAGCAAGGGGCCTCTGTCCGTGACGTTTGGTTCCAGGAAGAACAGAGCGAGGCTGGCCCATTCTGAGAACTGGCCTCCCGGAGCCGGCTGTGGTGGTGGGTCTGCTCCCCTCAGGCCTCAGGGATGGACTTACTGGAAGCTTCTGCCTGAGGCGCAGTCAGACGCCAGCCCTCTGGCCCCCAAAGGTGTTACTCGGGGTCCCAGGGCCTGAAGGCTATTAGAGCCTCTAACCACCGAGGGTTCTGGCGCTCTTCGTTGGCAGAGAGATGGAGATGAGCTCCTCCCTGAGCTGATGGAGAAGGAAGGGGCAGCTTTTGAATCAGAATTTAACTTCACGGCATCGCCCCCCAACCTTGGAAAGCGTTTTCAGCTCCTTCCTGTGGGAGGGATCATCCTTCTCGTTTTGTAAACTGGGACAAGCAGAGGTTCGTTAGTGTTCTTGAAGTCAACCCAGGGGTTCATGAACATCCGGGGTCTGAATTCCCAGCCCCCTGACCTGGGGCATGACCAAGAGGCCGTGCCAGACACATTCTGAGTTCTCCAGGCCAGAGCGAGTCATAAAAATCTCCAGGGCTGGTGGGGGTCAGCCAGAGTCGAAGGCTCTGTATCTCATTCATTCATTCATTCATTCATCCATCCATCCATCCATCCATCCATCCATTGACCCATGCAATCCGTCAGTTAGCTCGCCTCAATGACAGAACGTCTCAAGCCACCACTGACCAGATAAATCGGAATTTTGTTTGCGCCTCTAAGCAAACCACTTCTGCCTTGGGCTTTCTCTGGTGACAATGTCTGATGAGTCCTGCTGTCCCACACCTCCCGGCTGAAAGGACAGTTCTTTGTAGGGTCAAGGACCCAGCTTCTGGGGTCAGAAAAAAATTGGATTTCAATCCAAGCTCTGGCCCCAACAAGCTGTGCAGCCTTGAGAAACGTCCTGACCCTCTCTGTATCTCAGAAGACTCATCTGTAAAGTAGGGTGACCGTAACAGGTCCCTCGCAGGGTGATACCACAAAAACACATGAACATGCTTGGGCATACATGTAAAAGAGCCGGGCACGGTGAGAGCACTCAGAAATGGCAGACGCAACCAAGGGGCACGAGGCTGGAAACAAATAATGCTGAAAGGAAATGTGCTGGTCCTCTAAGGAACCGCTATTTCTGTTTTATTCCATTCTGGCATCATCCAGAAAATTCTTCTTCTTCTTCTTCTTTTTTTTTTAAATAAAAAGGGAAAGAAACTCATCATCATTGTGCGGATCAGCCATGCCAAGCAGTTGTCATAGCTTCTGTGCCAAAGAACTGCATTAACCTGATGAGTTTTGCTCCAAACTCCTGAACCAAAACCCAGCCTGCAAAATGACCCGTGCCCACTCCCGCGCCTCTCTCTCTCTCTCTTTCTCTCTCTCTCTCTCTCTCTCTGCGCAGGTGCAGCCAAAGAGGAGGGCCGGCCGCCTTCCTCCCGGTACCGTTACCCACGGTGACCCGGCGGCCGCGGGGCTGAAGGATGTGCGCGTTGCTCCCGTCCCCTTTAATGTGCCATTAAATCAAAGACTCTATTAGCAGAATGAGTCCGTCCAGTGTCTGCCTGGAACGTCCTGCAAATTGTGTGATGTCTGCGCAAATGGCCCTGCGCTCTGGGGTCCGCTTGAGCAGTTTATATCCTGCAGAGCAGGCTGCGCGGCCCCGGGGCCTGCCTGCCTGCCTGCACGTGAAATATGATGGCCTCCGCAAAGGATAATGATTTCCATCGTTCTGCGCTGGGCAGACCTGGTGCCTTCAAACGCTGTGGACTGGGCTCGGGCCCAGAGCCTGCTGTCCGCACACCTGCAGCCCGGGGCTCGCCGAGCCCTGGACTCGCCATCCTTTTGGCTCATCTGCGCCGCCCCGGTCCACTCCAGACACGGGTGCCAACAGCTACGGCACCTGCTGAGAGTTAAAACGTGGACAAATCCTCTTCCCAGAGAACCTGGACCGGAACGGAGAGTGTCCCCCACCTTCGTGTCCTCTAGCAAAGAGATGTGGGTTGAAACCGAGTGGCCACATTTCCATTCCCCGCTCGTTGCCCCCACTAAACGTGACAGCAGGCAATGGCCGCCGCTGAGCCTCCGGCCTAACCGTCTCCTGCTCTTCCGCTCAGTGAGGGCCTCCGGCACGCACCGTCCCGGTCAGCCCGGGGGTGTGGAGCGCGGCGTGATGCTGCGTTCGCAGGGGCTCCGGGCTCCCGCCGAGGGCTCTCTGGCTCTCCTCCTTGGTGTCCAGCTGCATTTAGCCACGGTGCCCGTGACCTGTGATGCTCTTCCCTGAAGCAGCAAGTTGACGTGTTAGGGAAGTATCTGCTCCTGTTAGAGATAAACCTTCACACGGTATGCCGGCAACTGGTTCACCTTTTCCAGGGAGGGTGAGGGGAAACCGGTGTATAATGTTTGCCCATTTGCCTGGTGTAGATGCCGACACCCTGGCTGATTTCAAGCGACAGTGTGACGTCCCTGAAGGCAGAGTGGGGAAGAGATATTTGAAACACTTCGATTACAGAGTATTTTTTTTAAAAACAATTGGAAAAGAGTAGTACATAGCAGTTAATACAGTGGTACCTCGAGATACGAGTGCCCTAACATACGAGATTTTTGAGATAGGAGCCGTCAAGCGAGCGATTTTTGCTTTGAAATACGAGCAACATTTGAGATAGGAGTCAGTTGCACAGATCGGCAGGCTGCACACGACCCACCAGTTTACCTCGACTCGAGCATCTCATAGTTTCCCACGCCTCAAGGTTACGGAACGAATTAAACTCGTATCTCGAGGTACCACTGTAATTGGAATTACCAATGCCCAGAGCCTTCCTGCACATTAGCTAGTTGGATCCCCATCGCTCTAGCAGGTGAGTCTATAGCTATTCCCACCTCACAGGTGAGGACCGGGCTCCTGGAAGTCAGCCATGGCCCAGGGTGACGCAGCAGGAAGTAGACCCCTGGACTTGACCCCAGGCAGCTGGGGGTCTAAGAAGTCCCAGAGGGAGTGGCTTCTCCACCAGGGCAGAAGCAGCTGGTGGTGACACCTGGAAAAGGGGCGGGGCCTGCCTGCCTGCCTGCCTGCCTGCCTGCCTGCCAGGCTGTGGGTGGGCACCACTCCTCAGCCAGCGGAACTGCCAGCGAATCAGGCTGCCCGGTTCCCGCAGCTTCGCGCTGCCCCAGCTGCGTGCGGCCCAGAGGTAAAGCGGGAGTGTGAGCGGCGCGAGGCGCCCATTAAACATTTACGGCCACCATCTAATTTTAGAGCCTTCATTTTTCAGCAGGAAAACGCGACAGTGCGTGCCACCGACCTGGGAAACACGCCGAACAGCGCTGTCTGGGAGGACCCTCCCTCTGCACGGGGCTGTAAAGGTGTCCGGTGGGGAAAAGCCTCGGTATTAAATGACCTCCCTCCCTCCTTCCTTCCTTCTCGTTTGAGAACAGAAACTTTCCTGATTGGCATACGGGGGATTCTGAAGGCGGGCGGGAGAATTCTGCAGAACCTCTACTGAGGGCATTGGCTTCAGGGCTTTGGTCTATAGGGGGTAGGGAACCTTAGAGGCTCCCCTGGAAAGACCAGATCTGACAGAACCCCGTCCGCCCCCAGTCCCAGGCCAGTGAAGACCAGCCAGCCGCACAGGACGGCAAACCCACTGCCAAGAACCAGATTGGCAAATTCTCGCCACTGCGGTGACAGATCGCTCCGCGGGCTGAACTAACCATCGTAATCATAATAACCGTTAACCTCTAGGCAGCCTGTGCGATGCTCCAGTAACATATTCTTTTTTAAGGTCACAGTGTACCTTTATCATCACGCCGGCAGAGTCCCTCTGTAGTAACAGCAAAGCCAGCGAACGTTTAATGAATAATTCCTGCGGTTAGTTGACTTCCATTGTCCCATCACTCTTCGAAACTTCATAATGACGCTTTGATGTTTTTATTATTCCCATCACACGGTCCATAAAACAGGGCTTGGTAGGTAGGGCGGGGCCGAGCGGGATCGCAGACTCAGAAGTATAAGGATCCGGAGCCTGAGGCCTTCCCGCTGCGGGTACTGCCTCTCAGAGAAGCTTCAGAGCAGCTTTAGTTTTTCTTAACCATTACCATTCTGCAAGCAGGTCTTCCTGTATGTGTGTGTACATGTGTGTGTACATGCATGTGTACATGTGTGTGGCGTACACGTGAGTGTGTGTTTTCTTTTCTTTCCTCAGACTCCAAGCCCATCACTGCTTACTTGCATGGTGTGTTGGTGTCAAGGGTGGGTCATGTGTCTTCTCTCCACACCCAGCGTGGCTCAGCTCTAGGAATTAGCTCAGCTCGTCAGACATGGCTGTGAGGTTCTCCTCTCGGCGTCTTAACGTCCTCACCTGTGAAACGGGGACAATGACAGCACCTACCTCTTAGGGCCGTTGTGAGGACCCTATAAGTTAAGGTTGTATGTGGCGCACACCTAGTGCGTTCTCCGTAAACACCAGCGGCTTTTCGTTATACTTTTAGAAATACAGAATTCACAGTTATGTGCGTCTACACGAGGAACACACACATGAAGGCAATCAGTGAGTACAAACGGAAAGGACAACACAACCTTAAAAACCCTCGCAGACATTGTCATCACAGAGCCTGCACCAATGTCTATGGGGATGCAAAACACAGAGCCCCTAACCCCCCACTTTGTGTCTCAGGTGCCACTCCATTCATTCATTCTTCAAACTCCAGTCTTCCTCCCTCCTGGCTCTTTCCTTCTAAACCCACTGCCCTCGCAAGGTCAAGGCCACATGACCTCACCCCCCTACCACGATTTTCTCCCGGGTTCTACAGCCGGGGGTCAGTGAAGCCTTAAGCTAAGATTGGGAGCAGGGAGCGGCCACAGAAGTTTCCACAAAGGACCCCCATTTTTTATGGTGATGACTTTCAAAATCCTTTGTCAAGGTTATCTTCCAAGCCTCGCCTCCAACCAGCCTTCTCACTGCTCGCTGAACAGGGTTTCCCTAGTCCTCGCTCTGAGCCCACAGATTTGCATTTCCAGTGGGACAGGTGTGAGGTGCCGGATTAGAGACCTTTAAACTCTTTCCCACCCCTGGAGCCCCTTTTTTTAAAAATATATTTTATTGATTTCTTACAGAGAGGAAGGGAGAGGAATAGAGAGTCAGAAACATCGATGAGAGAGAAACATCAATCACCCGCCTCCTGCACGCCCCCTACAGGGGATGTGCCTGCAACCGGGATACATGCCCTTGACCGAAATCAAACCTGGGACCTTTCAGTCCACAGGCCGACGCTCTCTCCACTGAGCCACACCGGTTTTGGCCCTGGAGCCCTTTAGTAGATGGTCTGCAAACCTCCGAGAAACACTCGCTTGGCACTTCCTCTGTCCTACACACGGTTAATTGCTTTTGTTTTACATCCATCAGCTCATTTCATGGTCCTAACGGCTGAAGGAAGGAGGTGATGTTATCACCCTGTTTCACAGATGAGGAAGCTGTCAAGATGAATTGTGGACCCACGGGTGCCCAGCCCAACGCGGGAAGGCTCCAGCGCAGAGGTGAGCTTTCCTGGTGCCCCGGCAGCGCCTCTCCCCTGCTTCCATACACATTCCCACGCCTAGCCCTCCTTCCCCCCCTCACCCCTATAGCCCTCCTCCCCCCACACCCTTACATTTTCTGATACCCAAACAGATGACAACTAAACGGTGAAGGGGTCCTTCTGAGGGTGGGACCCCTGGTGCCGTGGACCCTGGAACCGGAGTCTCTGAACACATGTGTTTGGGAAGGTCCTCCCTCCTAACCCTGATAGACCTGGTCAGAGCTCTACCCAGACTTAACCCAGTGGATCAGCAGTTTCTTATCTGGTCAGCATGGTCTGGTTTTAGTGAATGGTACTGGGTCCTTTTGTTTGGCTAAAACCCTGAAAGTAGACAGACAGCTGCTTGCTCAAAGGACATTTCAGTATTTTGAGGGCACATGAGAGCATCCGGAGGTTCTGGGGTCCCGTGACCACCAGACCGGCCTGCCTGCCTGAACCAGATGGAATGATGGCTTCCGGCTCTGTGACTGATTTCCGGAGCCCAGAGCAGGAGGGAGGGGGCAAAAGGAAACCTTTTCGTTTATGGTTAGCAGAGATGGGTTGTTATTTTCTGGCTCATTTAAAAGGCCAGGCCCACTTAAAACAATCAAATCTTGTATAGTTTTCTCTTAAAAGGCACTTTCTAGATATTCACCAAAATCCTAAAAAAATACAGATTTTTATATGTATTCTAATGTACCGCAATTCCCCCAGGAGATAAATATTTACAACATTTGCTTTGGATAGTGATGCTACAAGAAGGTTCCAAGTATTGGCTTTATCACCGAGGGATTCCTTTCTCATTGTTTTAAAAATTAAGGTCACAATAGGTTGGAAGCCACGGTAGTAAGAACACAAACCTTTGCTTTACACAAAGCTACCTTCCTCAGCAAGAGGAGTTAATAAGGTGAAAAATCACATTAATTTCAGTTTCGCTTAGTAATATCTGAAATGAAAAAAAAGATTACAACTCTCCCTCCCATCTTCGTAGCCAGACACCTGGAATGTTTATTTATTTCCCCTCCAGAGAAAATAAGGGTGGATGTTACCTTTAAGCTACATACACATTTAATCAATGAATGCAAGGAAAGTGGCTCTGGCTGCATTTAAATCAGGCACCGGCGTGCAGGCTTGAAGAGAGCTGACCTTAAAAATGAAGAAAATATTATTGTAATTACTCCACTTGCGAAAAAAACAACAACAAATGATGTGGCATTTGAATTTAAGACTTCTATCAAAAGCAGTTGAGTGTCTAATCAGTTCACACCTTCCCATTTTAATGGAGTTGGGGTTGAGCCATTGCATTTACAATTATCCAGGCTGACTTCATCCCTTGGAAATGACTTTAAAAGATTAGCGTTCATGGATTATTTATTAGCTCCTTGTGAATGTATTTCCAAGAATGGAAACAACACATTGCATCAAAGTCTAGTTTCCAAGTTTAACTCCTTTAATTAACGGCAGGGCTGCACGTTGTTGCAAAGGCATCTTGGAAGTCACAGGACAGTGTGTGAGCGCTCTCCTCCGCGTGCGTCTGCAAGAGCAGGCTTTGTCCCTGGAGACAATGCTGGTCCCTGCGCTGCTCTGGAACCTGGCGGCCTGGAGAGGCGCTGATCCCCTGCTGGGCCTTGATCACTGATAGGGAGTGCTGTCCCCGGCTCAGCAAAGAGCTCAGTGACATGGTGACCTTGGCAGCTTAACCCAAACACACTTCCTGCCGAGATAACACAAATGTCACGTGAGTCCCTGACAGCAACCCCAGAGGAGTGCCAGGTGGGAGGCAGATCGGTCCCCTGAAGCCCTCCGTCCCCACCTGGCTGTGCTCTCGCCTCCATCCAAACCCCGTGACCGGGCTCTTCCGAGGCCGCAAAGGACCTCGCACCCTGCGGGAGCAGCCGCCAAAGCCACGCCAGTCCCCCAGGTAAAGCGGACACAGGTGCTGAGGCCGGCTCTTCTGAGGAGCTCAGCTCTTCCCGGGGAAAGCAGAAGGAGAGGGGCCTGCATCCTGCGAGAAACGTCTCTGGAAAAGCAGGGCAGGTGGCAGTCCCTGCACACCTGGGTGAGTCCTGGGAAAGCCCCAGAGTCTTTGTGTGGTTTGATTTATTCAAATGCCTGGTGCAGAAGCCGGGGATGTATTTATGACCTCTCCCCACCCCCCTCCACCCCCAATCTTATGACAAACCGATAGATAAAACCTCACGCTTCACTTTGAGAAAACCTGGAATAGAAAATGTACACACGGTGCAAATGGTGGCCGGGTACCACCTGATGGAGAAAGCTTTGCTATAGACCCTGCTAACATGTTGCTATGGAACCCTGATGCGGAGAACGCCCATCTTGTAATGTCTGAAAAGTTTATTCACACGAAGCGGCATCTCCAATACACAATCCCACCCGTGACTTTCCCGCTAGAGACCAGGTTGGAGACCTGACACGGAGCAGGGGCATTTTATAACCCACGTGTCCCGTCTGGATGTAAAATGGCTGCGCTCCACGCTAAAGCAAACGAGAGTGATGAGAATTTGCCTTTATTGAGGTAAAAATGGATTCAGAGTCATATTTAAAAGATGGAACTGCGATGACATAGTTACAAAATTTATAATTCTTGTTATATTTCTTGTTAAGTGCAAGGGATAAAAATTGGCGTGAGCAGAGAGAAGTCATAAGGATAAGGATCGCTGTTGTGAATAAAAGAAGAACCAACCCAGAACTCCTAAGAAAAATGTTGCCTTGATTTGTGGGTGTGCTCCTTGCGAGATCAGCCGTCACACCATTCATTCATTCCCGGACTCAGTCATCATCCTCATGCCTCCAGCCGCCATCTCTCCAGGGGGCGCTGTGAGTACACACTGTGTTGGGGAACATAAACCAATGCAGCAGACATGGCTCTGACCATCAGGGAATATCTAATCTAATGAGAAGGAAAAAAACCATCCCACACAGAATTATTATACAAGGAAGGATGGGCTAAATGCAAAGGAAGTGCCAGGGGGAGTTACGTCCCACTTAATGGCCTGACGTTGGCCGTTGGAGGTGGGTGGTGCTGGTGAGGAAAATTCCAAGAATGCTCTGCAGAGAAGGCCCAGCCCATTCCCCTGTGAAATAGTCTGTCTATGGGAGCGGAGCATGAGAGGAGCGCTGTGTGTTTGCTGCCTTGCTGGGTGAGCAGCTGACTTACTCTCCTGCTGGTTTTACTACTCACTCTTTCTGAGACTTGGACAAGACACCTTTGGGCGTTGGGCCATTTTTATGAAATATAGTTACCATGAAAAATTAATCTGGACAGAATTCCAATATATCCTATCTCATGAAAGGGTAATATTCAAATTAACCATCACTCTGTCACAAAGATGGCAGCGCCCATAGTGGCCGGGGCATTGGACATTGGTAGTGTTGCCCCAGCGATGGGCCCCAGCATCCCGCACGCCCTGGCCTGCAGAGAGAGGGAGGTTAGGCGGGTGGGCCTCTGGACAGAGGCTGGCCAGGTGAGGGACACTGGCATTGTTGCAGGCCGGGCTGAGGGGACCACCCCCCCACACACACCCCATGCATGAATTTATTATTATAGAGAAAAATTTCAAATATAGGTATGCAAGAAGAAAGAATTGAAAATATTACCCATAATTCTAACACTCACTGTTAACATTATGTGTAGTATTCTTTTAAACTTTTCTTCTAGACTTTTTGATTTATTTACACATCTATTCATATTTTTATAGTGGTGAGAAGCCACATAACATTAAACGTACCACCCTAACCATTTTAAGTGTACAGTTCGGTAGTAAGTACATCACATTGACATGCAGCAGATCTCTAGAAAATTTTCACCTTGCAAAACTGAAACTCCACACTCCCCGAAAACCAATTTCCACTCCTCAGCACTTCCCTCCCCCACCCTTTGAACTTTCTCTTTGAATGATTTTGAGGACTTTAGATACTTCCGGTGAATGGAATTATACAGTAATTGTCCTTTTGGACTGGCTTATTTCTTGCTTAGCCCAATGTCTTTGAGGTTTGACTATGTTGTAGCTGTGACAGGATTTTCTTCTTTTTTAAGGCCGCACAAGATTCCATTATATATACGCACTCCATTTTCTTTATCCATTCATCTGTCGAAGAATATTTGGGTTGTTTCCAGCTCTTGGCTATTGTGAATTATATTGCTATGACCAGGCATGGACAAACATCTCTCTGAGGTTCTGCTTTCAATTCTTTTAGAGAGAGACCTAGAAGCAGGATTTCTGGACCACATGGTCCTTGTATTTTTATTTTATTTTTTTGAGAAACTACTGTGCTGTGTTTCATAAGCAGCTGTGCCATTTGACATTCCCACCCAACAGTGCTCAGGTATTCCAATTTCTCCACACCCTTGCCAAACACTTATTTTCTGTTGTTTTGACGGAGGCCCTCCTAAGAGGTGTGCGGTAGTATCTCATTATGGTTTTCATTTGCATTTCCCTACCCTAAAGTGAGTCCTAGAGAGACAGAGGAAGTATCTCTGCCAGAGAGAGCCAGACTCCTGAGCCAAAATCCAGGAACTGAGTCCTCGGCAGAAATGTGATGTTGGCTCACCATGTCACACAACCTGATCACGTTCTCACTTTTCTCAACATACATCGGAGGACGCTAACACCCACCCTGCCTCTGTTTTCTGTGTTCTCCCTACGGAGCGGTAAGCTAAGCTTCAAAGAAAACAAAGCTAAAGACTTGGTTCCGAAGAGCCAGTCACATATAAACACAAGGCGCTAAGAGGCAACCTGTCAAGATCTCTGAGAGGTGCGCAAAACGAGGCAGGACCCTGAGGTCGCATCATCAGCAGCTCACACCAAATCCTTGGGTGACATCCACCTTAAAATATAATCCGCTCCGAACCCAGCACTTAGCCCTTTATCTGCGCCAGGAGCCCGACCATATGTCTCTGTTATTTCCCCTTCGAAGACGGGAAGCGAATTCAGAGTTTTGAGTTTTCAACGGTCTGGTTCTGGTAGCCATTAAGACAATAACAGATGAAATGGGATGAATCAAGCGGCCATACTTCTTGTAAAGTTATCCCCGGAGATAAACGTACCATGTTGTTTCGGAGGCTGTGGTGGTGTCGGCAGTGTAACTAAGGCTGACAGACTGCCTGCGTGTGGGTGGCTGTCTCCTTTCCAGCTGTGACCAACTGAATTATATCACCTGTCCCACTTGATGTATTAGGATATGCCCAAGCTCAAGATACATGTTGCTGCGAGGGGGAAATTAATGTCCACCACTGGAGGCAATTAATAATGATTAGGAGCACAACAGCGGGGTTAAATCTGTGTGTTTAACGGAGTGTTCATACACTTTTATACTATATTTCAGT
Organism: Lasiurus borealis; assembly: GCA_004026805.1. NCBI lineage: Eukaryota > Metazoa > Chordata > Mammalia > Chiroptera > Vespertilionidae > Lasiurus > Lasiurus borealis. The sequence goes on from PVJN01003252.1 coordinate 23,549, forward strand.
CTCGTTGCTCAAAGGGAAAAAAAAACACAAACCCTCTTGGGGGACCAGGACAATCTTTCCTTAATTAATGCGGAAACGGAGATGAAATGTCAAAGTCACTTCAAAGAGACATGTTTATTCATTATTGACTTAATCCCCCCTTCCCCGGCTAGAGCAAAACATCGCACGAAAAGGAGTAAACAAAGGAGAGAAATGCCCATGTTTGGTTGAGCAGCCAGGAGAACTCGTGAACTTTTTGAACCACTGCTTTGGACTCACGGATTGGGGTGAGACACTCTCGCCTCTTTTACTTGACAATTCCGCAGTCCATCCGCTAAAAGGCAGCAAAAAATTAGCACACCACAGGTTTGTAAGGCGTGGCTTACATAAAAATCTGCTTGCAAAATTCTCAGGGGTGGGTAACTAATGTCTTCTTGGCGACTGACTTTAGGATATGAATTTGAATATTAGAAATGTAAACTGCACATGGCCTTTTGCCCCCCAAAATGCAGAAAACGTGGAAAGCAGATCAGTTATAAATCTATGAGACAGAGGAGCCTGCACAGTATTGATGTGGGCTGCACACATGCACCTCTGACTAGGCATTTATGTCACCATGTGTTAGCATAAAGCACACACAGTACAGATATTCATCGATCCGATGTTTATTACAAAATGTTGTTAAACGGGTTCAAATGCAGTTGGCCACCAGCTGGACTTGATGCCCCTGAGAAGATTATATGCCTCACGTAAGTGATAGAGCAGTTCTCCTAAGTTAAAAACCAGGAGGGAAGGGTCTCGGAAAACTTCAAAGCTCCGTTTTATTGCGATGGGATCTGAAAACAGAGACTCTGAAATCATCATCGTGGCAGCATGGAGTTCTGTTTGCAGCCTGAGCTGCCCGTGGGCTGGCTCCTCCTCGCATTCCTCCTTCACCGCGTCCTCAAGAATGGCTCAGGCCAAGACCGGTTTGGCTCAGTGGATAGAGCATCGGTCTGTGGACTGAAGGGTCCCAGGTTCGATTCTGGTCAAGGGCATGTGCCTTGCTTGCAGGCACATCTCCACCGTGGGGCATGCAGGAGGCAGCTGATCGGTGTCTCTCATTGATGTTTCTGACTTTCTCTCTCTCTCCCTTCCTCTCTGTAAAAAAATCAATAAAATATATTTGAAAAAAAAAAAGAATGGTTCAGGCTGCACCATCTCAAAACAGACTCCACGAAAAGGAGGCATGCAGTAGACCATCAGCCATTTGGCTAACTTCACGGAGATATCCAGACATTTGGAGGCAACTGAAATATTGGATTGGATTTTAACAGCAAATGGACATTTCTTTTCATGTGGGTATGCAGCATCCTGTGATTTAATACCCACGGTGTAGTTCAGATTCAACAATTCGTTCATTGATTCATTCATTTGTGATTAAATAGTCTTTATGTACCTACCACTGTTTTTTTTTTAATTTTTTTATCCATTTGCTTTCTAATCTCACTATGGATGAGCATGGCTCAGTTAAGTTTCAGGGACAGAATGTAAGCCGGCGTTTATCGCTGAGTTGCATCGCATTGGCTACATTATTGTTGTTGTTTTTAGTAATCTGTTTGTTCAGTGGGTATTATTTGAGTAGTACCTGTATGTGAAGCACTCTGCCCGTGGATTACTCGCAAAGATAAGGAAAAACAAACATGAGGAGTCTGACCTCAAACTTACCAGCACTGACCGAGTGTTGACCTCGTGCCAGGCACTCTCCCGTCATCCTCACCACAACTCCGTGCGATAGATGCTACTTCCATTTCCCTCTGAGAATACTGAGAGGCCAGGAGGCGACACTGATCTGCCCACGGTCACACAGTGGCGATGGCAGGGTCAGGATTCCAACCTCGGTCTTCTGTGCTCAGGTTCCTGAGCTCTGGCTTCTCATAAGGAGCTGGCTGACCCAATAAAGAGCGAGTGGTTGTGTTCATGCAGCCGCTCTCTTGGCCAAAGATTCATTTCTCAGTTAATCCCAGGAAAGTCACAGATTGGTCCGCTCCACCTGGAAGACAATGCTGGTAGCGAAGGTGCAGCTGCCCTGGCCTCTAGCGGACAAGTAGAGGGCAATGCTTGACCTTCACCGTGGTCCTGGCTTCTACCCTGGACACACGGCTGTTGCCTCTCAGCTTCCCATTGGATTCCTGATTCCTAGTCAGGACCTCTTTGGTGTTAGTAACAGGCTGGGCGATTCCTTTTCAGCTTGATAGACCTGAGGTGTCCCCTCAGTAAAAGTGCTGCCTTCTCCCCTAGTTTTGGTGCCCTTGAAGGAATGGATAACAGTCATCATCTACCAGCCCTGCATTGGAGAATATGGGGGGTTATGGAGGACATGGGGCTGCCACACCAGTGGATTGAACTGATATCGTGCTTGGTTCAGAGTGGACTCAGGCATGGAAAATCTAAGAAGATAAGGCACTGGTCCTTAAACTTGAGGTGCATTACAGTCTTCTGGGCACTTAATAACAATGCAGATACCCGAACCCCCTTCTCTCAGCCTCCTGAGTCTATAGGAGTGCGTTTTAACCCATTTTCCAGGTGACAAAGTTGCACACCGAGACCTGAGAGGTATAATGAAAGGGTGCAGTTTGCAAGTACACACCTTCCTACGCCGGAATACGAAACTTCATTAGGCTGGGATTTTTCACCTCCAGAGATGGAAAAGAGGAAATAGCTAATTTGCTAACTGTTTCGGAGAATGATTAATCTCTCGGGGTATCTGTCACCACATAGACGTCAAGCATGGGCAGAGTCAGAAATTGCAGCCCTTGGCTTTTAGCAATTCACAGGAGAAAATTATTTTTTGATTTAGCAGAATTTCTTATTTCTCTACCTCCTGTGTGTAGTTTGCGAGGCTCCCTATACATGATCTCACTTAATATCCACTTGCTATTAATCTGCACTAATGAGGAAGAACGTGGAGCGCAGAGAAGGGCGTTACATAGATGAAGGTCACGAAGGAGGGGAGCTGGGATTGGAGCCTCTCCCTGCACGCCATGCCTGTGTGGGAATTGTTTTCCTGGTTGGTTGAGACTGACAAGTCGACAGAAAGAACATCTTACCAGAATCACGGTTTTTGAATCATCCTTCCGTGGGCGCTCTCTCTCCAATATGGAAGCAGAGAGCGGTCCTCCTTTAGACACAAACTGAAGGCAAGGTGGAGTCTCTGTCTTTCGCTATCACTGGTTAAAAAGAAAAATATTGCTGCTCTGGCCAGGTAGCTCAGTTGGTTGGAGCATCGTCAGGTACACCAAAAGGCTGTGGATTTGATTCCCTATCAGGACACATACCTACGTTGCAGGTTCGATCCCCAGTTGGGGCAGCTGATCAATGTATTTTTCTCATATGGATGTTTCTCTCTTTCCTCTCTCTCTCTCTCTCTCTCTCTCTCTCTCTCTCTCTCTCTCTCTCTAATTCTTCTCTCTCTAAAAATCCATAGAAAACATCCTCAGGTGAGAATTATATAAAAAAATACTGCTAACAAGTTAGAATGAAGTTTATAATCCAAATCTAAAAGCAAAATGGTTGCTTTCAAGCAATGTAATGTTTTCATTTAAAAGTTGATGGAGACATGCATTCGCTTCAATATCTTCATGATATCATCAGCTCTATAGCTGGACAAATAAATAGATAGACCCACCATATCCCCATTCAAATGATTAAAAAGAAATAAAACGCTGCCAGATGTTTCTCTGGAATAACCCACGGAACACATTGAAAACGATTCCTGTTTCTGCAACTGGAAATTGGAATTGATCATTACTGGGCATTAAATGCGCGTCTGTTTTCCTGAAGTTCCTAAATCTATTTAATTTCTACGTTGACAGAGATATTAGACAGCTGTTGGGAAATCTGTCTCGCTTTCCTGAGCTACGCGGAAGATCTCTTTATGCTAAACCACGAAATGTCAATGGGAGCTCTTCAGTGCACTAATCAGCCTGCGAGTGGGACGTGCACGGCTGCAGCCATCACCTTCCCGGGCACTCGCCACAGTCTGCATCGCTCCGAGCGCCCCTTAAAGTCTGGTTGTTGGGGGACAGCAGCCGAGGGCTGTGTGCAGGTGGCTCTGGCGATCAGAGCCATTGGGAGTGAGGAGACGCAGTGTCCTCCTTCGTGAATGGCTTCAGCGGCGACTTGCCCTGCACCCCGGGGGGGGCGATCCCAGACCCTCTGCCTCTGTGATCCTATTACCCATCTCATCCCACCACCGCCTCCATGGGCGCCAAGTTCATTCCTAGAGTCCTTTAAGGGCAGGCTGGTGAGCTTGCTAACTGATATCACTCAGCATCCCTTAGTTTGGTGTGTGTGTGTGTGTGTGTTTTGGAAACATTTCCACAGATCAAACAAAGAAAAAAGATACCTTTATACAGAATTCTGTTCTTTATAGTTTATTTATAAAAATGGAGGGGGGATTAAGTCTAGATGGCTTAGAATAGGAAAGTGGTTATGCAAAGTAAGCGAAATTCATACAATCGATTCTAACAGACCCATTAAAAATATAGTTTACCCAGATCAGAAGTTCAAGAACAGAAAACATCTCCCATATTCACTAGCTTGGCGAATTTTTTTACAGCCTAAGTTTGGCCTTTTTTTTTTTTTAAGATAAGAAACTGGATTTTGCCAAAACCAGTTTGGCTCAGTGGATAGAGCGTCGGCCTGCGGACTGAATGGTCCCACATTCAATTCCAGTCAAGGACATGTATCCTGGTTGCGGACACATCTCCAGTGGGGGGCGTGCAGGAGGCGGCTGATCTGTCTCTCTCTTGCTGATGTTTCTAACCCTCTATCCCTCTCCCTTCCTCTCTGTAAAAAATCAATAAAAATTAAAAAAAAAGAAAGAAACTGGATTTTGCCTTCACATGGAGAGGGGACCTATTTCTCAGGAATGGACACATGTTAACTGCATTTATGAGGCGGCACTAAAGCAGAATGATAATGTAGCATTTTATACTCAGAAATCTGTTGCATGGCCTGGACTGTTTAGATGGGCATAATCAGCATGTTCAACTCCTCGAAATGTACTACATGGGAAGTATCTCCTGTTCACCACATCCATTTACCTGCCACTCTGTATGGTTTATGGTGTGCTGGGTACTACAGAGGGCTTAGCGACACGTCATTTAATGGGATCATGTTTGCAAAGCACTTAGCACATGCCTGCCCCACACTCAGTGTCCCAGTTGTGCTAGCTGGCATTATTCCCAATACCGCTTACCCCCTCAACTCACCCTGGTATCTAGGTGACATTATCTGCTTCCTGCCAATAAGAAAATAAGACAAAGCACTCCGGGAACTGCCCGAGTCAATTGGTAAGTGGCAGAGTGACAATGAGAAATACCAGTGTCGGAAGAACTGGGTACTTTGCCCGCCTCCAGCAAGTCTCCTCTTGCTTGGCAGAGCCCTGGGGAATGTGGCTCTGTGAGCGCAGAATCACAACGAAGGGAGTTAGAGGGATGGGGTGTTTAACCCAAACAACCGGACATGTCCATCTCCTGGTAGGATGGTCTTGCCTTTGAGGCCCATCGGCTACGTCAGTCTCTCCCCCAAATAAGAAAGAAAAGCCAACATTTACTGAGAATTTGTGTGGCACCTTCTCATTCAATCTTCCTGGAAACATCATGCAGTAGGCGATGAAGGAGCATTTCCCAGGATGCCACAGTTAATAGGTTGCAGAGTCTGGATTCAAACTCTAGAACAGCTGTTTTCAACCTGTGGGTCGAGACCCCTTTGGGAGTCGAACAACACTTTGACAGGGGTCGCCTAAGACCATTGGAAAACACAGATACGATTCATAACGGTTGCAAAATTACAGTGATGAAGTAGCAACAAATATAATTTTATGGTTGGGGTCACCACAACATGAGGAACTGTATTAAAGGGCCGCGGCCTTAGAAAGGTTGAGAACCACTGCTCTAGACAGTCCAACTCCAAGGCCCTGTCTTGAACCTTCGGCTCTACCACCTCCCACAACACAGAGATGTGGGTGTGGTATTCCCATTTCACAGATGAAGAAACCAATAGACACATTAAATAACACGGCCCAAGGCCTACAGGGACTAAATAACAGAGAAGAGAAGTTTTTTTTTAGTACAGATTGCATTGTGGTAGTCTACTCAGGCTGCCAAAATAACATTTATTTTCTCACAGTTGTGGAGGCTGGAAGTCCAAGATCAAGGTGTTGGCAGCTTTGGTTTCTCCTGAGGCCTCTCTCCTTGGCTTGCAGATCCACCTTCCTGCTGTGTTCTCACATGGTCATCCTCCACTTGTGCCTCTCTTATGTGTCTGCTCTCTCTCTCTTCTGTGTGTACAAACTTCCTCTTTTTATAAGGACACCATTCATACTGGACCGGGGCCAACCCTAATGATGTCATTTTAACTCAATTACCTCTTTCAAGACCATATCTCTACATATGGTTGCATACTTTTGGTACCAGGGGTAAAGGCTTCAACATATAAATTTGGGGGGCACTGTGGGAAACTTGTTGTGCTTGACAGCCATTTTGAAGTAAGCTCCAGCCACGTTAGCGCTAACCTCGGGCTAGGTTTCTATTACCCCAAACCCTATCTCTTTCCCGTAGGACAGGTGCTTCGTCTTAAGGGCTAGGCCAGGTGTTTCACCTTAAGGGGTAGGCCAGGTGTTTCGCCTTAAGGGCTAGGCCTCATTCCTCCTTCTCCCTATAAATACCCCCAACTCCTCCTGAATAAACAAGACTTGATCAGAAGTTTGTCTTGTCTCCATTTCTTGTGTCTCTTGTGCCTTTCATCCCCACTCCCCCTCTAGGGTCCTCGTTGACTTAACCCGTGGGTCGGGACAGGCACGGGGATGAGACACACAATTCTGTCCTTTACGTACATCTTAACCAGTAAATGATATGGCAGAGACTGTACCAGAAGTTACCAGGGACTGTTGGGAGGGGGTGAGGAGGAGTTGGGGTTGAATGGCCACCGCGTTTCTGTGTGGGAAGATGAAAACGTTCTGAAGGGCGATGATGGTGGTGGTGGCACAACTGTGAATGTACTTCTTGCTGCTGAAGGGTACCCTGGGAAATGAATAAAATTATCTATTGTACGTGATGTATATTTTACCACAATTTTTTAAAATGTGGACTCAAAACTAAAAACAATAACAACAACGACAACAATAACAAATCCGAGGAGCACCCGCATGTCCTAAGGAGCTTTCTCTGATGAACTGACACACCAGTATCTCATTGACATGTTCTGTGATACTCCAGTACATCTCCTTCCCCCACATGTGAGATTTGTCACCGTTCCTTCATCTCTGAAGACTGAAACGAAGATAGGAGGTAAGGAGAAGTATTTGGGGGTGGGCTGTGTTTTGTGTTTGAACACAGGAGAGCATTTTTTGTAGATGTTGATGGACTCTCCCGATATTTTAAGCCATTTACAGGTAGTGTTAAATACTTGGTGGGACTCTTTCTAATGAGCCCGGTAATCATTCTAGCCGTTAAAGCGTAATGTGAGTTCAGACATACAGCTATCCTCTAATCTCTCCCACTTGCCTACCTCTCACACAGATTACGGAGGGAATGTGTTCGAGACAATAAAATCTAAGGGGGGAAAATTGCCATCCCGTTTCAGCGCTGCCATTAAACCCAGCGATGGTGGCCATTGCGGTGTAAAAGAAAAAACAACAAGTTTACAGTTCCTCATTTCCCTCGGTAAACAGATTGCTTATTTTAATTTTGAAAATAAAGCGACGGAGGCGATGTAGGTCTGTAAATAAGAGTGTGCATCTCAATTTTCTGCAAATGCTTAAGTGGTTTACATCTGTTTCCTCCCAGTTGTATTTCTCAAACATGAATTTCCATTTTAAAAAGAGTCGTAAAACCACTACTGTTTCTCTGTGGATCTATTAGCAATAAAATAGCCTACAGAGGTTTGCACAGCCATGGAAAATGTACAGTGATAATGGGCTGTCCTGCTGTTACATGGCTTATGCAAACTTCACATTTATCACGGCAGAACCATCTATCCGCAGGGTTGTAGCACAGCAAACAACGGAATAAAAGAGAGTGGGAGAAGGAAGGCGAGGCTGAAATCTCTGTGTACACATCATTAATCAGACAAGATGAATTCTCAAACTTGGAAGTGTGGCTCCTCAAAGCCAACGGGGAGAAGGGGCAGGAGGGAGAGGCTGTGTCAGGATGGTCACCATCTGCAAGGAACAGCCGGCCATAAATATTATCTCCAACAAAGAAAGCATTTGCTCCTTTTTTAAAAAAAAATAATTTTTTTTTTAATTTATTGAGGTATAGGTTTCAAGTGTACAAACATTTGAACTTCTCATTAGGAGGTGTGCGGTTAACTCCTCTTGTATTTTTTAATAATATATTTCAGTTGGTTTTAGAGAGAAAGGAAAGAAGAGGGAGAAACACCCATGAGAGAGAAACATTGGTCAATTGCCTCCTGCACCCACTCCCACCAAGGGATTGAGCTCGAAACCTGGGCAACATGCCTCAACCGCAATTGGCCAGCAATCTTTCAACCAACTGAGCCACACTGGTCAGGGCAGATGGGGTGTTTTTTTTTGTTTGTTTGTTTTGTTTTTTTACTTTTAAAAAATGCATTTTTGTGCTGTATGATTTGTTTAACACAGAGAGAAGTTTGATAAATAATGCGTGAGCCTGTAAGAGGGAAGATGGGAAAGATACCTTTCAATGAGTGCTCCAGTGAGTGATGACTTATTATCCTGGAGGTGCCACCACTCTGGGAATAGACAGCCAGGACTGAATGAGAGAGAAGTCGATGAGGGTTTCAGCTTGCACAGCCAACAGTTCATAGTTCCTGCCACTCAGATACCATGTTTTTTATTCCGGGTGGAACTTGGGCTTCTGAGTTAATTCCTATCATTCCGTTCCTTGGGGGGAGGGGTGGTGCTTTTAGTTACCTTAACTGGATCAGGCAACCGGATATTAAGACAAGGCCCTTTTTAGTCTTGCTTTGAAAGCATATACAGTGGTACCTCGAGATACGAGTGCCCTAACATACGAAATTTTTGAGATACGGCACACAACCCACCAGTTTACAGCGACTTGAGCGTCTCACAGTTTCCCACGCCTCAAGGTTACGGAACGAATTAAACTCGTATCTCAAGGTACCACCCCCTGGCGGCGTGTTTGTTTGCATTCTAGAGAGGATATTCCCATTTTGAGTTGACCCTCGATTTCCCCGGAAGTAGCGAAGCATCCCCTGACCCTGGGAGCTAGAAGAACTCTGAGTCCAAACTCCAGGTGCACGGACTCTTGGTCACTTCTCTCCTTATCCATCATTTTCCCGTGATGCTCTCTGTCTTCCCTCCTCTGTCACTGGTTCTCTGTGGAAGGACCAGGAGGGATGCTGAGCACAGACTCCCCTAGGTCAGCCAGGCTTGTCCGGCGACTGGAAACCACAGCGGTCGCCCCCGCCTGCGCGCTGTGTGTTCCTGAAGCAGAGACCGGTGAGAAGTCTCCACAGAGACGGCATCCCCACACCTGCTCCCGATGCCCGGAGTGGAACCAGGTGCACAGGTTTCCAGAATAGTCTCCGGATTTTTTGCTGGAGAGACTGATGAGGGTTATCGATCTCACTCTTCGCTGATAAGCATATGCCAGCCTGGCTGCTCTCCCAGAAACAGACCCACCGTCAGGAGCAAGGCTGCCGCCCCTCAACAACCATTTTTAAGCGGAGTTGAGAGCCCCCCTCACAGGGGTTCTGGCAATTCGGGGGGGGGGGACATCCATTTGACCCCTTTCCGAGGTCCCCCTCTGGCTGTGGGTTCCCATTCCTCCTGGATCTCTTTGGTGACCTCTCTCAGGAATCCCGACTCTGTTCGAAAACAGTGCTTCAGACTGTGTACAGACTCCTTCTGCCAATCACTGACAACTGGCCCAAGGCAGTAATAGCAGCAGTAATGGTAGTCATAATACCTGTGACAACCACTCAGAGCTCTCTATGTGCCACGCACCACGCACCAAGGCCCAGACAGGCTCGCTGGCTCGTCCCAAGCACAGCGCCACGAGCTGGAGCTGGGATGGAAGTCCAGGCCCGGCTTCCTCTCCAGGGCTGGCACCGGATGTGCGCCGAGTGGAAGGAAGTCCTCTCTTGCGGCCGGGCATGAGCGTGCTGGTGGAGACCGGTGTGCGGGCGCCCTCTCCCAGCCCCTCTTGAGCACATTGCATCCTGGCTCCCCGCAGTCTCCACGGCTCTCCTCCTTCCCCGCTTCCCCGAGACTATACGTCTTCCCCACACAGCGGGGCGGGGTAATTCGCTGCGTGCCAGGCAGGAACTACATGGTAATAACAATAATTCTTATTGTACTTAGAGCCGGCTCCTCAGTGAGGGCGTCACCCACGCGGTCTCTGCTTCGGGAACACACAGCACGCAGGCGGGGGGCGACCGCTGTGGTTTCCAGTCGCTGGACAAGCCTGGCTGACCCAGGGGCATCTGTGCTCAGCATCCCTCCTGGTCCTTCCACAGAGAACCAATGACAGAGAAGGTGAGACAGAGAGAGCATCGGGGAGAGACGATGGATAAGGGGAGACGTGACCAAGAGTCTGTGCAACTGGAGTTTGGATTCACAGTTCTTCTAGCTCCCAAAAATATAGAGTTTGGGATATACTTGCCCTATAAGATGACACCCTGCGTATAAGATGACACCCAACTTTTGAGACAATGTTCCTGGGTTAAAAGTCGTCTCCATACGCCGGAAAATACGGGTACATATGTCTGTTCACAGCAGGGTGGAGGGATGATCTGCGGCTCCCTGCCAGGCCTGGGGAGAGACGTGCACAAGTTAAGGACGGAAACACCTGGCCTTCCCCGTGGGGAACTCCTTACCAGACGTGGACTTGAGAAAGGGACCGAAGAGGGGAAGGCCGGACAGAGCGGGGCCTGCGTTTACCTGGAGCCCCTTTGCATGCGAAGCCTGGCCGGTCTGCTGCCTCCCGGAGCCTCGGCCCTGATGAGAAAGGCTGTCCACCAGCTTCTCCGGGGATGAACCCAGCCCAGCGCCCGGCATTCTCTCCCCGAGCTGTCCCGAGGTGGGCACCAAGGCTCTGGCGTGGGTCTGATGGCTCTGCCTGCCCCTCTCTAGCTCGGATCCTCAGCCGTCTCCATCCTTCCCTCTGCCTTGTGGGGTGGTCCCCTCTCTCTGCAACAAGAGTGAACAAGATTTCCCCAACAGTCTCCACCCCCCAGGCTCAATGCAGGGACTCTGGAGCTGAGGGTCAAAGCTGCTAGAACCTCCTTTTCCACTTCTATCATCCGCTGCCCCTTCATTGCCAGAGGCTCGCTTCTCTCCAATCTGGACCTGTCGGATGTGCTGTTCTCCATGTGCCTCGTCTGAAGTCGGCTCCTTCTGACCAAACCAACTTGTCAACATCTGCACCCCCAGATGACACATGGGAGAGATGGATCCACTTCAAAGGAAACACCTAGCTGAAACCAGTTTTTCCCAGTAGATAGAGTGTTGGCCTGTGGACTGAAGGGTCCCATTTTCAGTTCTGGTCAAGAGCATGTACCTTGGTTGCAGGCACATCCCCAGTGGGAGGTATGTAGGAGGCAGCTGATCCATGTTTCTCTCTCATCGATGTTTCTAGCTCTCTATCCCTCTCCTCTCTGTAAAAAATCAATAAAAAATATATTATATATATAAAAAAGGAAACACTTAACTTGGGAGTTAAGTCCATCAGCTGAGAAATACTCCCAGGGCCTTGGATTAAGGGTAAATCACTGCTCGGACTCTCACACATGCAGAAGGGAGCATGCTCTTGGGGCAGAGCGCATGTCTGGTTCCCTGAAGACCACGTCGCCACTGGCAGAAAAATCACAAGCACAGCCTGATGGTGACCCCTTCCCCGCGAACCCACCTTCTGGAGGCAGGAAGACTTGTAGAGAAGTAACATTGTCCTTCCGCTCAAGGAGCACAGAGCCTCAGAGGAAGCCATGGAAACACACTCAAATATAAACATAGTCAGACACTGCACCATCCCGATTTTCAAGTCTGTGCCAGACCCTGAGTGCAAGCACGTCCCACGCTCTGAGAGCAAAAGGTGGTTCCCGCCTCAGGCTGGGCCACAGGGAGAAATCCGGGAGAAAAAGAGCGATTCCGCCCAGGTGGATGAGACACATTTCCCCCGTAAAAACCACTGGAGCTTTTCCCTCTGCCTCAAAAGCAAACACATTTGTCAAACACCCCATAAATATACATTTGCACTATTTATTACCTCTGCCTATAAAAGAAAATTGTATTAGGTGATTGTGCTGAAAATGTGTCAAAAATATAATTTGCATCTCTTTTATGTGGGTGTTTTGGTGGGCATTCGCTATATTTCAATTTGCTAATATACATATATATCTCTGCGGAGACACGTATAAATGCTGTTTAGTTCTTCTGATCTTTGTTTTTTATTTCCGAGGCATAAACATTTCAATATAATTTGTGATTCTAAAAATATTGCTTTGGAAAAATATGGTATGGATCCTCCGCTCCCCTTAATCCCCATAATCCAATCCAATAAAACATTTATTAAAAATATATTAAGGAGAATGTCCTGGAGGATTTGCTTGTCTCCGACACACTGTCACTAGAGGATTGGGCCGCGTGTTCCCGGTGTTGTCCTGGATTTCACAGCATCCACGTCTTTTCCGGAGGGCAGACGCCCTCCCACCCCCACCCCCCCCCCCCCGCTCTCCCTCCACCCCGGATGGGGAAACTCCTTCTCCCGCTCAGCAGTCCTCCACAGGGGGTGGGGTGCGGGCATCAGAGCGTGTGCTTTTCTCCACAGATGGCGTGCGTTTTGCAAAGAGGCATCTTCTTCGGCATTATTGTTATTTACAGGGTCTAAAAGCATCTTCAAGGTCATAAAAAAGACGTTTGCCATCAGGCCTTCTGCTGGTTCCCCTCAGCCACGGGGGGAAGCAGGTGGGCAGCCCCCGAGTGAGGGAGGGAGAGAGGGACAAAGCACGAGGGGAGGCGTCCATGCCACTTGGGGGTCACACGGAAGGTCGTTAGGAGATTGAAACTCAGGTCGCTCGGGTCTCACGGGTTCTGCTTCGCTGTTAGAAACGCCATCCCCGCTTCTTCTTCTTCTTTTTTTCTTTTTTTAAAATATATTTTATTGATTTCTTCAAAGAGGAAGGAGAGAGGGATAGAGAGTTGGAAACATCGATGAGAGAGAGACATCGATCAGTCGCCTTCTGCACGCCCCCTACTGGGGATGTGCCCACAACCAGGATACATGCCCCTGACCGGAATCGAACCCGGGATCTTCCAGTCCTCAGGCCGACGCTCTATGCACTGAGCCAAACCGGTTTCGACCCCCGCTTCTTTTCCTCGTCTACAAGCACGTGCCAAAGAGCTGCCTACCGCCACGGCCCACTGCCACCAACATGCCCTTCCCCCAAACGATTAGCTCCTAGCTCGGTCATCTCACAAACAGCCATTGAATGCCCACCATGGGCAGGCTGTCTTGGGTTGGGACAGGGGTGTAAAATGAGGTCCGTTAAAAGGGGTGGGGGAGGGGCCCTGTTGGCAGGAGGTCTGTTTCCACATGAGGGACTCACATTCAAGTGCATCGTGTTCCTTCCAGGAAACCTGATCCTCTCATCGCATCGGACTCGGCAGGAGTTCTGGGTGGGGCCCTCGGCTTGGTCCCAACAGAACTTGAATCACCCTCTTACCCTGTGGTGTATGTTCTCCCGAGTGTTCCACAGGCGTCCGTGGCTTTGCCCAGAGCGGGCAGAGAAAGGGGAACGCGGTGTCCGACCCCTGGGTTTGCTTGTGGTTCACTGCAGCTCCCCGCCGCGAGAAAGCGGGCATTTGCTCTTTTGAGCACGTGACCTTTGTACACGAAATGATCATCCTCAAACAGCTGGTGGGAGCTGGCCTGGTGGGGGTGGGGGGCTGGAGGGAGAGGGGGTTCCTCTCCTGAGGAAAGGACAGGAGAGGTCACTTTTCTCACAATGCGGTGGGCCTGTGTGGGCAGATCCCGAAGAACCAACAGCTCCGGCAAGCTGACCTTGCCACAGGCCATTTGCCCGCACACCCGGCGGGAGGGCAGGCTGTGTGCTTCCCAGACCCCCTCCGCAGGGCTGGGTCCCACAGACTGCCAGGAGCTGCCCGCCCTGCATGCTGAGGGCAGGATGCACCGCTACCCCACAGGCCAGGCACCCGCTACCCACAGGCCATGGACCCGCTACCCACAGGCCAGGCACCTGCTACCCCACAGGCCCTGGGCGCAGGATACACTGGGGCTCTCCGCAGCTTCGGAGCTCAAGGTCAAGACACAGCACTAGGAGCAGGCGGCCAGGCCACGCGGACTGAGCCCTGGAGGGTGGGAAGCTCAGCGCCTGCGGGGACTGCAAACCCCAAGACCCCCTAAAGGGTGCTGAGTCCTCCTGAAGGGAACAGTCCAAACCCCAGGAGGGTGTGGCCGCCGTTCAGTCACAGCCACGCTGGGTGACGTGGGCAGAAAAGGACCAAATCCCGGAGAGGCCTGGGTGGGCGCTGAGTTCACGCAGCGCAGGTGTCCACCCTGGGCCATGGCTCTCAGCGGGAGCGGGAGGTGGAGGGGTGGGGAACAGTCTGCAGAGCCAGAGAGGGCAGCACCCACAGGCCTGGAGCCTTAGCCAGGAGAGTCGAGGGGCAGGACTGACTTGGGAAGGAGGGCGCCTGCTCCCCCAGGGTCCCTCGGCAGAGCTCCAGCGGGAACGTCAGTCTGGGCGACATCTGGACGGCGTGGCTCCCTCGAAACTGGCGGTGTCGGGCGGGCGGGGAGCCAGCAGCCCACCCACCCGCTCCCTGGATGGAGGCCATTTGTCCGCCGCCTGGTGCTGTGCCAGCCGCACCTCGGGGAGCCATGCCCTGCAGAAAACACACCTCAGTGCGTCCAGGGAGAAGCAAACACGCTGCCATTGTCTGCAAATGGCGGCCCTGGAACATGGCTGCAGGGAGGGAGGAAGAGAGAGAGAGAGAGAGAGAGAGAGAGAGAGAGAGAGAGAGAGAGAGAGAAAGAGAGAGAAAGACACACACACACACACACACACACACACACACACACACACACGAGACACCAAGTGCAGAGCGATGTCAGCGCGCGAGGCACCCCTCCATTCCTCACTTCCTCCCCCATTTCCAATCGCTCCCGGGTGCCGGGGGGAAGGCGCAAGTTTAAAAAACAATTAGCGGGACATGTGGCGCTCATTCCTGGCTGGAGCGAGGCGGCCTCATCTGCCGCAAACGCTCTGCAGTCTTTCATGAAAAATGCTCGAGAACTAATGAGCTATATTTGCATTCCCCGCAGAAGGGATTCGGAATTTTTCATCTACGCCGCACCGTGAAAAATGGATGTGTTTGGCACAGAAGTCATTTGAACAGAAAGCCCGGCCTCGGCGGAAAGACAACCTTCAGAATAAAACAACAACAACAACAACAAAAAAAAAACACACACAAAAAAACTTTCCGAGTAACTCAGCTCATTCGCAGTTGCTCCCACGGGGGGAAGGCCGGGCTCGTGTGAAAGATGGAAATTTCCCCGCACAGAGCTCGATGCTGATGAGATTTGTTGTTGTAGATAATCTGCAGCGGTGGAATTTTTCATAATGTCACCGCCAAATAAATTAAAATGTTCATCTTCATATGGCTGGTTCCATTGCATTAAAATAAATGTTGCAAGCTCATTTAATTAGTATAGTTAGGAATGTCTCGTCCCTGCTTCACTGACTCTCCAAATCACAAGTTAATTTGTCAAAATCAGACCATTGTTTTTCCTTCATTCTTCATTACGAGCGACAGCCCCATTTAAATAAATGTTTATGCTACGGAGAGCAGAGCGCCGCGCAACCCCAAATATTTTCCTAAGCCGCCCCGGAAAGTCGGAAACGCGGGAGGGGAAGCGGTGTCTCCGCTCCCTCCGTGGTTATCGGACGGTGGACCCGCTGCAGAGGCGCAGGACTGAGCGGCCGGGGGACCGCTACTGTGAGGGCCGCCATGTCTCCTGCTATCCCCTTGAAAGTAGTTTTCTAGCTGAAACCGGTTTGGCTCAGTGCATAGAGCGTCAGCCTGCGGACTGAAAGGTCCCAGGTTCGATTCCGGTCAAGGTCATGTACCTTGGTTGCGGGCACAGCCCCAGTAGGGAGCATGCAGGAGGCAGCTGATCGATGTCTCTCTCTGATCGATGTCTCTCTCTCATCAATGTTTCTAACTCTCCATCCCTCTCCCTTCCTCTCTGTAAAAATATATTGAAGAGAAAAAAGAAAGTAGTTTGCCCTCATCAAGTCACTCTCTTTGAGAACCTTTGTTTAGTCCATTAGTCAGTCTGAAGGGGGAGGTTGAACTTGGAAGGGGCGCCTCTGGTTTTCACCACCCTTGGCTCACGGCGATGGGCTGTGGGCAGCCAGACCTTGCATCTGGAAGCTAGGACATAACCAAACTCCACTTCTTCCTTCCTCCCTTACTTCCTGACCTTCCCAAACCCCCCTGGGAAAATCAAAAGTAGCAACGGCCATTGATAAAGCAGGAGCACCTGGAGATAGAGTGTGTTGGTGTTACCAAAGCACACCTGGGGAAGGGGATACACGTAACTGGCTGAGGAGTTACATCTGTGGAATCTTCCAGAAGGCATCTAGCGGGAATGAATGAAAGAGCTCAGCAGACCAGTATCAGTACCGCATGCTAATGAGACGAGGCATTCTGGCACGAGGAGACTCCTCTAACAGAAAACGCCACACTCTCACTCAGCTCTCGAGTCAGCTCCAACCAGAGGAAGGTCAGCTTTCCTACCTGAAGCTTTGTCTGTCACCATGATGGAATGGCCAACCTCCCTCCTCCATGAAGAACCTAAAAGACAGGCGAGCCTTTTTCTTCTCACTGGGTAGAGTTTTCTTGTCCTTTCACCCATCTTCTTCTGCCTCTCTTGCTTTGAGTGATTTTTCTCCCTTTGAGCAAATGCGTGCAAGCAAGCAGATGTGGGTCTTTGTGTTCCTTGCTATCTGCCTGGTGCTGTGCCAGCTGCTCCGGTCTGTGGCCCTGGACGGGAGAACTCCAGCGACGCTGCCCTCAATTTCAGAAAATGATAAGACTTCTCATCATTGCTCTGACTTCTGATGAGTGATGAGAAATGGGTCAAGAAAAGAATCTGAAGGCTCAGTGTTTGTGTCCCCTCCAAAATGTCTGTGTTGAAACAGAATCCCCAGTGGGATGGTATTAGGAAGTGGGGCCTTTGGGAAGTGATTACATTGTGAGGGTGGAGCCCTGGTGGATGGGATTAAGCTTGTAAAAGAGAATTTAGGAAGCTCCACTGCCCTTCTAACGGAGTGAGGACACAGCGGGAAGGCCACTGTCTGTCTGTGAACCAGGAAGCCGACCCTCATAGACAGCGAATCTGCCCTTGGACTTTGATCTTAGACTTCCCAGACTTCAGAACTGTAAGAAATAAATGTTTGTTGACTAGAAGCCATCCGGTCTATGTTATTTTGGTTCTAACACCCGCAGAGTTTATAGCCCAGTGAAGGATGAATTCATACTGGATATGGCTGTGCCTTAAGGAGAAGTATCTGGGGTCCGAAGAGGGGTCAGGGGACTGGTCTTCATGGAAATCCCGTTGAACAGCATTCCATATATTCAAGAATCACATGCAATCTTTAAATGGGCATGTGTATTTAGTGATAACATGGTTAAGATGTATAAGAAATTTATACAAAATCAGTAAGAGATATGTGATGGTTATTGAAGACAAAGTAGCATATACTTTACTGCATTTTAAAACATATTTTTAAAAATATATTTTATTGATTTTTTTTACAGAGAGGAAGGGAGTGGGATAGAAAGTCAGAAACATCGATGATAGAGAGACATCAATTAGCTGCCTCCTGCACGCTCCCTACTGGGAATGTTCCATAACCAAGGTACATGACCTTGACCGGAATCGAAACTGGGACCCTTCAGTCTGCAGGCCAATGCTCTATCCATTGAGCCAAACCAGTTTTGGCTAAAAGATGTTTTTATTGATTTTTAGAGAGAGAGGAAGGGAGGCAGGTAGAGAGAAACTTTGACGAGAGAGGAACATCATTGATGGGCTGCCTCCTATACGGCCCCTTTTAGGGATTAAGCCCAAAACCTGACATGTGCCCTGACCAAGAATTGAACCAGCAAGCTCTTGGTTCCTGGGTCGACACTCATTCCTAAGCCACACCAGCCAGACTATGGCATTTTTTAAAAGATCTACCTTTCAAAAATATTCTAAACAGGAGAAATGCCTCAGGGGATGAATGACATGGAAACTTTTGAACATATAGATGAAATTTTTAAAATGAAAAATCTATCCGTCAGATAAACAAAATGTGGTACTTTCATACAATGGGATATTATTCAGCCACAAAAAGGAATGAAATACTTATGCATGCTACAAAATGGATGAAGCTTGAAAACGTTATGCTAAATAAAAGTAAAATACGAAAGGCCATGTATTGTATGATTCCAGTTATATTAAATGTCCAGACGAGGCAATCCCATAGGGACAGGAAGTAGATCCGTGGCTGCCAGGGGCCGGGGGAGGGAGGCGTAGTGACTGTGGACAAGTACAGGAAGCTTCTTTTTGGGGTGATGAAAATGTCCTGGAAGTAGATAGTGGTGATGGTTACACGTGTGCATATACTAAAACCACTGACGTGTACACTTTAAACTGGTGACTTTCACGGCATATAAATTACATCTCAATAAAAAACACACATATATGACCATTCTCAAACATGTATATAAAAATTCTCAAATCATAAATGTTTTTAACGGAGAAATTCTCAACGCAATTTCACAGCACACCGCATAATCGAGTACAAAAAACAGACATGTGCAGAGGGGAGGCTATGCAGATCACAGTGGGGGAAAGGGCTGTCCCTTGGGCAGAAATATATCAGGGTCTGAAGCAAACTTCTCACTCCGGGGTACAGAGGGTCCATCCCTGACTGCCAGGCCTGCGTCTCTCCTGCTCCTTTCAGAGCCAAGTTCATCCCAGGCTGGATCACCCCTCAACAGAAACGCCTGAGGTTTGCCTCTCTGAAAAGCGGTCCTTTCTCTGTCTAACCCCCCCCTCCCCGCATTGGTAGAAATTAGAGAACAATTAGTGCAAAGCAGTGCTCACAGGTGAGACACGGTTTTTCACGAGGGAGAAGGAAAGGACTGGAGTGAGCCAAGCACAGCACGCGGAGGCGGGACCCAGGTAGGCCCCCGTAATAAATACGTTTATTGCCTGGACAGTAAAAAGTACTGGAGAGTTTAAAATAAATTCAGAGTTATTTAAACCTAATTTATGGCCGGGAAAATACAGCCTCTCCGCCGCCATTAATGTTTTTTATCTGGGCCATCAAGCGTCACACGCTGCCGATTTTGGATGTAAGGTCACTGGAAACAACAGATCAGAGGTGTCAGCGCCACAAATCAAGCGAAATTCCCTTAAAAATAAAAACGTCAGGAGTGAAATAATAGGCGATCGTTATTTCATGCCACGGAAGGCTTGTCATATATCAAAGGGCTCACCTTTCTCTACCTTGGTGATGTATCGCTTGGCACACTAAATACACTTGTGCTTCGCGGAGGAGGCAAAGAAAACGGGCACCTCGAGCCGATGATGATAAGAGTAACGGCGTAAATAAAACGATTCGGAGGCGCGGGAACACTAGATGAAGGCAGAATATATCAGGACAATGGCCCGGCATATAGGGAGATCTGCTGTTTAGCACATCAGTTATTTGAAGGGGTCACCTGAAAGGTCACCTCCA
Organism: Lasiurus borealis; assembly: GCA_004026805.1. NCBI lineage: Eukaryota > Metazoa > Chordata > Mammalia > Chiroptera > Vespertilionidae > Lasiurus > Lasiurus borealis. The sequence goes on from PVJN01003252.1 coordinate 43,331, forward strand.
CTGGAGCCTTTGAAATCAGAATTCAGATCTGATCAGATCCTGGTAAGGAAGAAAAAGAATGAATGTCTGAGAGCTTGCAAGCTAGTACAGTGGTACCTCGAGATACAAGTGCCCTAACATATGAGATTTTTGAGATAAGAGCTGTGGAGCGAGCTATTTTTGCTTTGAAATACGAGCAACTTGAGATTTGAGTAATCGCTCGAATCAGCCGGCTGGCTGCACACGGCCCACCAGTTTACCGCGACACGAGCATCTCATAGTTTCCCACGCCTCAAGTTTACGGAACGAATTAAACTCGTATCTCGAGGTACCACTGTATAGTTTTACTTACAGATCGAAATCCTCCAGTCTTTATCCAAAAAGAAAAGAGAAAAAAAAGAAGGGTCCCAGGTTCCATTCCGGTACCATGTACCTTGGTTGCGGACACATCCCCAGTGGGGGGTGTGCAGGAGGCAGCTGATCGATGTCTTTCTCTCATCGATGTTTCTAGCTCTCTATCCTTCTTCTCCCTTCCTCTCTGTTAAAAGAATCAACAAAAATATATTTAGAAGAAAAAAAAAAGAAAACCAAGCACACAAAAAACCAGAAGCAAGCGCCAAGGAGTAGGAGGAGAGGCGAGACGAAGGGGAATCGGAGCAGACGGGGCTCTTTATGATCCCAACACGCGACCACCCACAGGCAGTGGCCCTGGCCTTGGTGAGTCATGGCCAACGCATTCATTCCTGGCGGGGAAATCGCCCAGGTCTACCCTTCACGCAGAGGCACCTGACTGAGAGGGGGAGCAAAGCCTCGGGGGCAGATGACTTTGCTTCATCCTTGTGACACCTCACGGTGGTTTCTAGGGCGAGGAGGAAGGTAAAACATCTCACTTCCTGATTCGGGAACTCATAATCCGGTGGATGAAGTGGCTCTGGGGAAGGATAAAGGAATGTGGAGCCATTCGCGGAGAAGCACAAATTTCGCCCACGGTGGCAGTGAGCAGTTAGAGGAAAGCCATAATACTTTGCTTTAAGCCTCCCCAAGTCCTGCGATCAGCGGCAGTGGCGGGAGGGTTGGGGGGAGGGAGAGGGAGGGTCAGGCTTGCCCTGGGCAGGTAACCAGGGCTGGCTGCGGGGCCGGAGTATCCGGCTTCTAGTTGGAGACCTGTGGTGGACCCCACAGTGGAGTACCCTCTGGGCTGTGGTGGCGACGGAACTGAACTCAAAAGACTTGGCGATGTATCTGCCTTCCTGTGACAGACGGGGAAACGGGGATCCTCCCCCAGGAGAGAAGGGCTGGGGCCCGGAGCCAGGATGGGAGCCTCCACTGTGCTCCTTGTGTGAATGTCACCCACAAGGCCCCCGTGTTCCAATGGGGAGGCAGGCTCCCCACATCACCCCCAATCCTCGTAAATCACTGGATTCTCTGCACCTCAGTTTCCCCAGGAAGCTGTTCCATATCTGTGCCGTTCACTTTTCAGATCGCCTCTCCAGCGCTAGGTATTTTAGGGACGCGCCCTGTGCCTGTAGAGTCTAGCCGCTAAGAAGCCAGATGTCTACAACATCGGTTCTCAACCTTCCTAAATGCCGCGACCCTTTAATACAGCTCCTCATGTGGTGGTGACCCCCAACCATAAAATTATTGCTACTTCATAACTGTAATTTTGCTACTATTATGAATCATAATGTAAGCATCTGTTTTCCGGTGGTCTTAGGCGACCCCTGTGAAAGTGTTGGCCGACCCCCAAAGGGGTCGCGACCCACAGGTTGAGAACCACTGGTCTACAACGAAGTCTGGCGCTGCCTCGGGCCAGCAGGAGGACACTGTATCAGATGCTAATCCTCTTAATCCTCAGACTCATCCACGAAACGGGGGTAGCAAAATAAAAGTCAACTGGTGCCGTGTTGTGGGGATGAAACAGAAAACTCCTAGCATTGTGGGAAACTTATGCCTGACAGCCATTTTGTAGTAAGCTCCAGCCACGTTAGCACTAACCTCGGGCTAGGTTTCTATTACCCCAAACCCTATCTCTTTCCCCGTAAGCCAGGTGTTTCACCTTAAGGGCTAGGCCAGGTGTTTTGCTTTACGGGCTAGGCCTCATTCCTCCTTCTCCCTATAAATACCTCAAACTCCTCCTGAACAAATGAGACTTGATCAGAACTTTGTCTTGTCTCCATTCCTTGTGTCTCTTGTCCCTTTCATCCCCACTCCCCCTCTAGGGTCCTCATTGACTTAACTCTTGGGTCGGGACACAGCATCACCAAGTGAGCATCTAAACAACAAACACCAAGAGTCCTTTGAAGTAGAGAGCGCTGGCCCAGCGTCCTGGCCCTCCACTGCCTGGTGACCTGGCACACCAGCCCCCACCTGCAGACCCGGGACCTGACCATGCAGTGAGTGTGGACCAATGGCATGATTTGGGGAAGTCCAACCCCATGCCAGCCCGGGTCTCCCGATTCTAGGCTGTTATTCACTGAACCATCTGCTCCCACAATGGGTGGTGCCTCAGGTCCACAAGGGGTTTGATTCGAGGAGTCACATCGTGAGAAACAAGAACCTCCATGCCAGCCAGCCCCCCATTTATTGGTGGGTTTGGATTATTAAAGACAAATGATGTGGAGGCAGTCCTGTGAGCATCGGATGAATTATTTATACATTCAATTAAACTGTTTTATTGGAGAACTCGAACCTGTTTAACTCTGGAATCTTCAGCCTGGTGTGTGGGAGTTCTATTGAATTTTACACACTTTCCCAATGTTGCTTCAGGTCTCACCTTCAAAATTCATGCCTTAGGGCTCCCTGGCAGAGAGACATCCATACTTAAGGCTTTCTAAAAGAGAAGAAAAAAAAAATCAAAGCCAAACCCAAGTTTGAGGAAACCCATCAATTTCTCCAAAATGTTTATTGGAGAATGCGTTTTCGAATGGATTAGACCTTTGAAAATGGAGAGTGAAGGATATTTAAAATCTAATGTAATGATACAGCACTTTTATCCATTTCCCCCCAACTTGAAAGAGAGATTTCTCTTCCTTCAGGCACGCAATTTCACTCAGAAGTAATTGCTAACCCGGGCTCGTTCTATTACTTGTAAATTCAATATAATTAGAGACATATTCAGTTCATTACCAGCTTGAAGTGTTGCCCAGCTTTTTATTTTTTTCTCTTCTTCTTCAGACTATTGCCTTTTCAAAACACTTTATTAAAAACTTGTTTTAGTATCACATTCTTTAAAGGAACATAATAACTCCCAGTCCATTTTATAGGAATCGCTCAAAAAAAAAAAAAATACAGGTCTCGGTGCCAGAAACTAATAAACTCAAATCACAGAACTTCCATCAGAAGGCCTGCCATCAGCGGCGGTGGAGCAGCGTGGGCATGCTGCACCTGGCCATTGAAACCCGCGTGCTCTAATACCTAGTTTCTGAGGGGTGCTCCGAGACTGCCACCCCGGCCTTGCAATTTAAAAACCGTGTTCCGACTCCATTGCCTGGAAGGCAATTTAGCCCCTCAATATCCTTTTTTTTCCCCTGCAGAACTCCCAACACTTTTCCACTCTATTACCAGAAGTGTCAGCCTCGTGGGCGGGCATTCCTTAGCTCTGATTCATGGAGTGAGATGCTTTAGGTGGGCAACAGTTTTCAGGCCAGACCCTCGGGATGAGGAGTCTGGGCCTGGCTGGGCCAAGCGGTGCTCTAGGCCGGGGGAGAGGGAATGTCAAAGGGGGGAGAGCGCCCCTGAGCAAGGAGGAGTCCACACGGGCACCTGAAACCCCGAGGTGAGCCAGCGGGTTTCGAGGCCCGTGTGCTCAGTGGCTGTGAGGTGGAAAGCTTGAGACAACGAGGCCCTGAATGAATACACCTGGGATGCAATGCCAGCTCCTCGGAGAGCGCTGAACCCCAGCAGGCAGGCCCTCCTGGAGCCAAGAGCCAGGCCTCACAGGGAAGGGGTGCTGATGCAAGAGGGGGAGCTGCCCTGGGCCACCCCGTCACCTGGCGAGCTTCGCACCTGCCAGGCGGGAAAGCACAGTTGGCATCACAGTTTGGGCAGGGCCATTCCTGGGGACTCATTTCTTAAATCCACTGTTACGTCAAATGCTACGTTCTGGAGGGCACTGCTTCAAACAGCTCATGATGGAAAACCTTCCCATAATGAATGAAAGCACGAAAACTGGCCTACTGGTGTCCCGACCTGAGGGTTAAGTCAACGAGGACCCTAGAGGGGGAGTGGGGATGAAAGGGACAAGAGACACAAGGAATGGAGATAAGACAAAGTTTTCATCAATTCTCGTTTATTCAGGAGGAGTTTGGGATAGTTATAGGGAGAAGGAGGAATGAGGAAGTTAGCGAAAATTCCTAGCCCTTAAGGTGAAACACCTGGCCTAGCCCTTAAGATGAAGCACCTGGCCTACAGGAAAGAGATAGGGTTTGGGGTAATAGAAACCTAGCCCGAGGTTAGTGCTAACGTGGCTGGAGCTTACTGCAAAATGGCTGTCAAGCACAACAAGTTTCCCACATACTGGAACCTGGAAGGCGTTTCTCTGATGGTTGTCTCGCTACCCCTGGCCTACAGCATGTGGATTGTGGGGGGGCAGGGAGGGGGTTGTGATAAGGATGGAAACTCTCCAGTAGATAGGCTGAGGCTCAGTTGAGTGGCTGGGCACTTTTTAAATTTCCAATTAACGCAGCTGGTCATGCTCTTAATTTCAAATGAAACACAGAAACGTGAGCCACCTGCACAGACTAATTTCCTCTTCTAGGATCCAAGCTTTTCCTTGGCTGGAAAGGGAAGGGTCCATCACAAAGAAATAAGCATTTTCTCCTTCTTCTTCTGAATTGTATCAGTGAAAGGTCCGGGATACAGTACCCAGGGAAATGCTCTGATCTGAACAATATATTTTATTTTTGATAATAAATTAAAATCCTAATTCAACTTCTTTTCAACTTTAGGGACTTCTGACCTCAGGTGCATGCAAATAACCAAATGTAGAGTATAGCTGATAATTATTCTATATGAACAAGTTCATTAATTATAAATGAGGAGAGCTGACAACTTGAGTGTATCTTCATCTCTGCAAATTCATTTGGCTTAATTTGCAAAACTAGGAGAAGAAATAGCCAAGTTGTTTTTAAAAAACACACAAAAACAATGACAATGCAGTTCAACTTATTTTTACAAACTGATTGGGTTCACATTAGCATAAAAAAAAGTGAAATACTGCCGAAATTGGTTTAGCTCAGTGGATAGAGTATCGGCCTGCAGACTGAAAGGTCCCAGGTTTGATTCTGGTCAAGGGCATGTACCTTGGTTGTGGGCACATCCCCAGTAGTGGGTGTGCAGGAGGCAGCTGATTGATGTTTCACTCTCATTGATGTTTCTAACTCTCTATCCTTCTCCCTTTCTCTCTGTAAAAATTCAATGGAATATATATTTTTAAAAAATGAAGTACTTAGGTATAAATCTAACAAAATATGTATAATATCTACATGAAGGAAAACCAAAAAAAATGATGAAAGTAAGAGGAAGTCTAAATAAACGGAGAAGTGTAGTCTGTGTTCATAGGTAGGAAGACTCAGTGTGGTCCAGGTTTAAGTTCTTCCCCAGTTGATGTATAGATCAAACTCAATTCTAATCTAAATATCAGCAAGTGATTTTGTGGATAGTGACAAACTGATGCTCAAATTTGGATGGAGAGGCAAAAGACCAGAAGAGGCAACATGCTATTGAAGACGAGCAAGACTTACTCTATCTAACATTACAGTACTCAAGACTGCGCGGCATTGGCAAAAAATAAATAATAGACAAACTGATCAATGAAACTGAGTACAGAGCCCAGGAATAAAGTCCGCAATATAATACACAAATATAGGCAGCTCATCTTTGACAAAGTAACAAAGGCAATTAAACAGAGAAAAATCTTTCCAACTAACAGGTGCAAAAAAAAAAAAAAGAATCTAAGAACTGACCTTATACTTTTCACAAACATTAAGTTTAAATGGATCACGGGCCTCAATATAAAATGCAAAACTCTAAAACTTTTAGAAGATAACATGGAGTCAGAGTGGAGGGGCAGTGGATCTAGGTGATTTTTGTTTGGTTGTGAGAATGAGATTAAAAACAAAACAAAACAACCAAGTATCATCCCTGGAAAAAAGAACCCAACAACAACAACAACAAAAACGCACCACGTCATTGAAGTTAAAAATGTCTGCTCTGTAAACGATACTGTAAAGAGAAAGCAAAGACAAGCCACAGCCTGGGAGAAATATCTTTGCCAAACACATACCTGGCAAAAGACTTGTATCAAAAATATACAAGAAACTCTTAAAGCTCAGCAGCGAGAGGCTTACTACTGGATCTCAGCTCTCCGCTGGACATCGCTGCCACCATGCCCTGCCTGGCACCCTTCCCTGGCATCGGTGCTTCTGAGAACCGGTTTTCACCTTTACCTGCTGTGCCCGCTGTGTGGGCAACCCGGGAACACGACAGCCAATGGAAGTCATCCTCTGGCTCCAGGTGCCAGCTGGCACCGCTGCGGTGGCCCCAGGATGGAGAAGGTGGCCGGGCAGAAATGGGGAGAAGAGGGGGACCATGTCCCCGTGTCTGCTGAAAGATGAGAGGGCAGGGGGATTGCCCCCGATGGTTCGGTTCAAATCCACTCACACACGCTGAGTGACACCGCTGTGTGCACCAGGCCAGCACTCAGCATTGCACGGTGTCTGTGGCCTGTCTGTGGTATGGATGTGTGTGCATACACACATGAGCCTGTATACTACAGAAAGAAGCACAGACATGTTTCAAAATAAAGACAGCGTTTCTGTCTTAAGGAACTTACTATCTAAACAAGAGGCTAAAAAGCCAGAAAGTTTTATTTAGTTCGAACCTCGGAACATGAAAGGGCAGAAACAAACGAAGCGCAAAGAACATCCAGGGCCGGGGGAGGGCCTGGAAGAAGGCGTGCTGGTGGCGGCGGCGCCTGAGACAGAACCTTAAAGGACGGGCAGGAGCACAGCATGCGCACCCTAACCCGCTCAGTGCCAAGTTACGGAGTCGCTACTATGGGTCCCGCACTGCGCTGGGCCCTGGGGCGGCCACAGCCGAGAAAAACAGACCCAGCTCCCGGCTAGAGAGTGAGGAAGAACATTTAAGACAAAAGACATGAAAAAACAAAAACAAACAAACGAGGTACAGAGCAGAACATGCCAATTAGAGCATGGCCGTGACGCTGGGGAAGCAGCGGCAGCTGGGAAGGCAGTTGGAGGCACGGCTGGGAGGGTTCAGATGCCCGACCATGAGCTTGAACTTCCTTCAGGGACCGAGTGGTGACAGGGGCTGCCTGCAGAGATGCAGGGACGTCAGGAGGGGGGCCTCAGGCAGAGCTGGGGCTGAGCAGCCTGATGGGGTAACACCAGCAGAGAGAGGGTCAGAGAGGGGGGAGACCCAGGGTGCAGAGCTAGAGCAGCACCTCACAAGTGCTCTGAATGAGGCTGGCACCTGGGGTGAGAAGGGGTGCAAGTGGGAGGTGGAGGTGGCCGCTGTCTGTCGGACACACGGGCCCGCCTTTTGTAAGTTGTGGCAACGAGGCTGTCGCTTCGCTTCTGAGTCTCCGTTTCTTCATCCGAAAACCCTATAGCACCCGAGGAGCTTTGAGAAGTGAGAATAAAATGCCTGGAGGTCTGGGATAAAGTAAAGTAGCAATTATTGGACATGCATGGTGAAATAAGTAGGACATCCATTCATTTAACTTTTCTTGACGTGTTTGCATGTGGCAGGTACCATCCCAGGTCCTGCACACGTACAGAGGAGCCGGGCCTCACCCCTCTGACTGGATTGAGTGGCTGAGGGGTCAGGTACTCTTTACAAATGGGGTAAGAGGGGGGGGGGCGTTGCTGTCCAGTGTGTACTGAGTTCCAGTTGCAAGGGGAAGAATTCTGAAGACGGATGCTGGTGATGGTCGGGTCATCACGTGAATGTACAGAACACATAGCCCTGCACGCTTCATGGTAAGATGGTCACGTATTTAACCACAATTAAAAATAAAATAATAAATAGGAGCAGATTTAAGAGGTGCCGGAAACCAAACACTGTCTCACTAATAGAGAGAGGTGGACAGGAGACCAGAAGGCTGGTCAACCTTCATTGCTCTGAACGGTCAGAGCTCATCACTCACTGTTTAGGTGAAACATTGTTAGCTGAAGCAGCCTCTACCTGTTTGTCTCATGTGAATTTCTGTTCTTGTGATTTCCTGCCTAAAGGCTAGGGGTGTGTCCCAAAGCCTTAATAAAAGAGAGAAAAAGGCCAGAGCAAGGGGTAGTCCTTTCCACTAGGAGGCTCCTGCCTGGCCCCCCAATATCACCAAATTACTGCTTTTCTAGTCTCTCTTTTCATTTGCATGCGGCCTCCTCCAGAACCCGAACCCTGAACCACGCGGAACTTGAAAGAGGTTCCCACAAGAGGAGATAACTTGTTTGAAAAGAAAAAAACACGTCTTTACAGTTTCAAGTCTTTGTGAACCATTGCACAAAAGGGGACCACCTAGAGGGCTCCCCTTGGGGTCGTGGGAGAGCTGGGTGGTGTGGGCACTGTGCTGAAGGCGCCCTGAAGCCAGAGGGATGTAAAGTGGGGGGTGGGGGGAGGTGGAGAGGAAGACACACACACCAGGTGGGTCGTGGGCGCTGAGCGGGGTGACACGGAGGAAATGGATCTCAGGGAAGAGAGAGGGGGAGGGGGCAGGGGCTTTCCTGGTGACAGATATTGGGGATACCCAGGAAAAGTAAACAGGAAGTGGTCACAGGAAAGCCAGGCCTCGTGGGGGAGGAGGGGGAGAAGGAAGAGTATGAGGGCGAGGGGGGGCCTTGGCCCCAGGCATCACCAGGGCCACATACCTGGTCAGGTGCAGCCCATCTGTCTCTGCTCCACCACCCACAGGCCCCGCTCCCCTCTCCCCCCCACACACCCTCCCGTGTCCACCCGTCTCCTCGCCTGGCTCTGGCCTTCTTGCAAGCCACCGGTCTCTGGAGCCACCTGCGTGGCAGTGGTTGGGGTGCCTGTGGAAGAAAGGAAATGCTCCCCTGAGTGTGTTTCACAGCCGATTCGGGGAGCACAGGCTTTGGGGCCAAATGGACCTGGTTTCGGGGCCATGCTCTGCCACTTCCCCACCATGACCTTGGGCAAGATGACTTCCTGGCTGGCCTCCATCTCCTCCTTTCTGACTCCGAGGAAAGAACTTCCGTCTGGATTGACTGCAGCGCGGATGGCAGGAAAAGGTGCGCGGAGCGCAGCCCATGGCGGGGGGTGGGGGTGGGGGGGCATAAGCGGGAGCGCCCCCTCCCCTCCTCTCTGCTTTCAATCTGTTTCCGCGCGGCATGCAATTAAAAGTTTACGATGTTCTAAAACCGATTTTCCAATTTAGGAGCAATAAATTGCGAGTCGATGCTATTTTCCTGAAATGACATTCTTCAGATTGGAGTCTGTTGGATTTCCTTCCAAGCGCATTACGTTCTACTCGCGGCAACCTTAATAAGACGCCCGCGCACTGGGGAAGATGACTCCATGGTGGGGGGGGGGAGGGAAGCTGCCTTCGGGAACAAGCCCACCCACTGCCTGGCCCCGGGGCTCAGAGGGGTCACTTGTTAGCAGAAGAGTCAAGGCCTCGAGGTCTCACACCACTGTGCTCCCTGATTCCGTGGCCCTGGCCTTGTAGGACCTCCCCCAGACAATGGAATGGGGGTGTTTGCGTTGGGATGGGTATACTGACATGCTTTGTGTGTTCCCCAGCCAACCTGCCCATCTCTGAGGTGCCCTCTCTCTGGGCCCCTCTGTGACCAGGTCACCAGCCTCACCAGCACCATGCCCTAACCTCAGGTCCTCGCCTCAGAAAGGAGGCAGGAAGCAGCTCGAGGTTTCGGTGGAAGGGAAGGCCTGTTTTCTACGGACTGGCCCCAGGAGCTGGCTCAGGCTGGAGCCGGCCAGCTGGGAAAGAGCCCTGCCCAGCCCCGCCCTCCGGTGCCCGGGTCCTGCTGATGCCCCAACGACGCCCTGGTTCCTCCCTCTGAAAACGGGCTGCTGGGCAGAGCGCTGTTACCTGGAAAAGCTTTCTCTTCCACGCCAATGCCAGTTACTGCGGGGAAGGTAAACAATCCCCGAGCACCTGCTTAATTTAGATTCCTTTTCCCAATATTCACAGGAAACCCGAGGAAGCCTGCCTTTCATGATGGACTGGTGCACACAGCTTCCCTCAAACCCTCCACCTGGAATCTCCCGTGCCCTCGGAGGCCCCGGCACCCTGCCTTTGAAGGTCAGAGGGTGGCATGTAGTCCTGTGGGCGCCAGAGAAGTAAACGCCAGCAGGCTGCAAGCAATGAGCAGCTCAGCACACCAGTCCCGAGAAGAGAGAAAGAGGAAGAGAAGCCCACCTGGGCAAGCTGGCAATGTGCCCCCAGGGTGCAAGGATTCGGGGACCTTCCAAGCCAGTCTGCAGTGTCTGGGTGCGTGGCCGAAATGGGGGCCAGTGGCCTGTTGTCTTATGGGCCATCCGACGGATAGACGAGGGACTTCTTGCAGACCAGGACACGCTTATCTATCTGTGCACCCACGGCACCTGCACGTCTAGGGGTTCATGCTCATTGGTTGGTTGGTTGGATGGATGTCCCGGGGGAGGGAGTGCCCAGCAGGCCTGGGGAGGCCCCACGGGATTCTGGGAGGGAGTATTGCCGGCAGCCCAGGCAAAAATGTTGATCCCAGTGGTTATTGATAACATCCGGGCTCTCCTTAAGGATTCCCCTTTGTGGGCTGTGTGCTTTGACCTTGTATCCTAAGCCTCAGATCATTTCACCGCGCCTGGCTGAGACAGCAGGGCCTCTGGCCGGCTTGTCTTTGTGGGTGAGGTTTCCCTGCACATTTTCTGGCTCCTAACCTGGGTGTGTCCCACCAGGGGGTGCCAGGCAGCAGGAAGGAAGCACCCTGAGAAGGGGCAGCTCCGATGAGGCTGCCACCTGCAGCAGGAAGGCCTGGCGGGAGCTCTCCGTCCCCCCTACCCCCCTACCCCTCCACCCCCCCGCTCTGTACCGGTGGCTCCCAACCTTTTCTGGCCATGCCCCACCTAAGCATCTCTAAAATTCTGATGCCCACAGCCCAGTCACATGTAATTGTTATTATTCAAAAAGTGAACTCCTATTCATGTGGAGGAACCCTGAAAGGCCATGAACTGGGTCTAAACAAGCTTCCAAAGAACACAGTTTCCATGAAAGAGAGAAACAAAAGAACGAACGGACAGTTGAAGTAGTGAGGAAGAAACCACTAAGAAATTGTTAAAAAATGTAATAATAATATGAAGTGATATGAAAAAAAAATAGCAAATAAAGTTTCAAAACACATAATAGAGAACTGAAATGCATAAATATGTCACTATATATTTATACTGCATACTGTATATGAGGCCCCTAAACCAGTGGTGGGCAAACTCATTAGTCAACAGAGCCAAATATCAGTAGCACAACGATTAAAATTTCTTTTGGTGAGAGCCACATTTTTTAAACTTAAATTTCTTCTCACGTCACTTCTTCAAAATAGACTTGCCCAGGCTGTGGTATTTTGTTCAAGAGCCACACTCCAGGGGCCAAAGAGCCACATGTGGCTCGTGAGGTGCAGAGAGAGGAAACTCTGGGGTTTTGCATAAAAATCTCATTTGGTGTTTTATTTTTTCTTCTGATAAATACCCAAAAGTGGGATTGCTGGTCATATGGCAGTTCCATTTTTAAATTTTTGAGGAAACTCCATACTGTTTTCCACAGTGGCTGCACCCATCTGCATTCCCACCAGCAGTGCACGAGGGTTCCCCTTTCTCTGCATCCTCGCCAGCACCGGTTTGCTGACTTACTGATGGTATCCATTCTGACAGGTATGAGGTGATGTCTCATCGTGGTTTTAATTTTCATCTCTCAGATGATTAGTGACGAGGGTATCTTTTGCTGTGTCTGTTGGCCACCTGTATGTCCTCTCCGAAGAAGTGTCTCTTCAGGCCCTCTGCTCATTTTTCAATGGGATTGGATGGGCTTCTTTTATTCAGAAAGGTCCATGCATGCTGTATTTACTGCAGCGTCTTTCACAGTGGACAAGGTCTAGAAGCAACCTAAGTGTCCATGGCTAGACAAATGGGTAAAGAAGATGCGGTCCATATATACAACGGAATATTAGTCATCGCTCCTCACAGAGAAAGACAAATGCCATATGATTTCACTTCTGTGTGGAATATTAAAAACAAAACAAATGAACACACAAAGCAGAAACAAATGTATTGATCGGGAGGACACACGGATGGTCGCCAGATGGGAGAGGGGTGAGGGGGCTGGGTGGACAAGATGAAAGGCATTAAGAAGTACAAATTGCTGGTTATAAAGGCAGTCACAGGATGTAAAGGACAGTATTGGGGGTGTAGTCAATGATATTGCAACAACTATGTCCGTTGTCAGATGGGCACTAGACTTCTTTGGGGGAATCACTTCCTAAGGTCTTAGGAGTCTAATCAGTATGTTGTACCTCTGAAACTCATATAATATCGTATTGTGGTGGAGCGACTTCCACGACCAGTTGCAAATGACCACGGAGGCTGCTAAATTGATAATAAGCAAGCAAGGATTTATTGAGCCGGCCAGCGACTGCTCTGCCTTTCTCCACGCAGGGAGTCTAGAGAGCAGCAGCGACCCTTTGTGCAGGATTGCTTTTAAGTACACTTAGCACATCCTGTTTTTGCAGACTGAACCACCCAAGACAAGACAGTTTTTCCCAAGCAACGTCAGAGTCATGCCATTGACGACCATGTTATTCACAGGCTCATCCTGTTCTTCAGAAAGCTGACAGTGTTCTATGAAAGAAGGCCTACGTGCTGGGAAGGCGCCATGAGACCGTATCTCAAGGCCCGGCCTGATGTCAGCACGGACAGCTCTATCTGGGGAGAGTCCACAGTCTCTCTGGAATGGGCATGCTCAAAAATTCCCACTCTCTAGCAGCATGCCGACTGTAACTGAAACATACATTGATATACACGTGAGAAAAACCTTCACTGGGGAAAAAGGCAAAAATGCAAGGAAGAGCACAGGTAGGCCCTGCTGTGGGGTGTCTGATGTCCTGCACATTTCAGGGTCTCTGAATAGCCTGACTGGCAGGACCCTAGGAAGGGCAGATGCAGGGCATTCTCGAAGGGGCCCCATGACTTTCACGTGATGGAGGTGCCCTCTCCCGAGAGGGTGACAGGTGTTGACAGGGACACGTTTCCAGCTCAGAGCAGAGCCGGCTCCCGTGGCGGCAGCTTGTCCGGCTGTCGGACGTTTCTGGATGTCTGCCCGCCCGCGTGTCCCACCCAGGGTTCCCAGTACGTGTGGACAGTTAGGCGAAGTCCTCCCCTGTTCTTGGCGAGAGCACAGAAATGCTTCAGAGCGATCTCCTCAGCGGAGAAAGGGCTGGGGCCCGTTTCACTCAGAAACCGGGACCATTTCCAAAGACCAATCTTAGCGAGGGCGCTGCGGAGGAGGCTGGTGACGCCGTGTGCTTGGGTGGAAGAACGGGGGTTCAGAGCCAGGTTAGGCTGGGATCAAGTCCTGAGGTCCCCCAGGAGGGGGTGAGCTGGGGCACTCCGCTCCACCTCTCCGGCCTCCCTTCCCTCACCGGCACCAGCGAAGTGTTAGCGCCTCTTACTGTGACAGAGCCTCCCGGACCCGCCTGCACTCTGGCGCCACTCCTTGCAGCCCACGTGTCTCCACCACCGACTCTGATCCGTACCCTGGGCCCCCCACCTAATTCCAAGGCGCATGTGTGGTCTCGATCTCAGGACTCTGGAAGGCCAGATGAGGGAGGAAGATGGGAGAGGGGAAAGGAAGGACACCTCTCAAAGGGATCCTTTCACTGTATTATTTTTTTTTTTACAGAGAGGAAAGGAGAGGGATAGAGAATTAGAAACATCGATCCGCTGCTCCTGGGGATGTGCCCGCAACCAAGGTGCATGCCCTTGACCGGACTCGAACCTGGGACCCTTGAGTCCCCAGGCTGACACTCTATCCACTGAGCCACGCTGATTAGGGCCCTTTCACTGTTTGGGGGGAAAAAAAAGGGTAACTTTGCTCCCACAGGGGTAATGGAGACCGTGGGACATGAAGGCAGTGGGAGTGGGCAGTGCAAGGAGCCGGCATCTGTCCGTTCCAGGGTGGGTGCTGAGCTGCCTGGCACAGCTTTCCGGTTCCGGCAAAGGCAGGCCCCGATTCTGCCCTGGCCCGGGGGGTGGAAACAGCAGCCCCAGCAGGAAGGCCAGGGGAGGAGAGAGGAGAGGAATCCCAAGTGCATGCACCCACACCGAGCTCATTGCTAGCAGCCAGGACGCGGGCTGCAGCCGCCGCCACCGTCGAGGCCAGGCCGCAGCCCCGTGGCTCTCGGGATGATGGAGTGGCCCGTAATTGTCTAGACTCCAAAGCCTGGGAGGTGTTGGCAACAGAACGAGAAGAGAGCGGCTGCTGGCAGCCGACCGGCAGGCTGGAGAGACAGCCTCCGCCCGCTTAAACGGTTAACTGGCCGGCCTGCCAAGGCCACTGAGCGAAGTGCTACCTCACCGCGGGGCAGATTAAAATGTGCGTCTCCTCCTAATTGAGCCTCGCGAAACCAGCCAGCGGCCCTGTCAGCAGCGCAGGGATGGATTGTCACAGCACGAGGCCCAAGACTCCGCAGAGCCATCTATTATACAGGAGAAAGGAGCCACACGGACTTCCGGCACGTCGGAATCTCCCCTCCGAGGCTGTCCAGGGCCGTGGAGCAGGCCGGGCGAGACGGGCACCCAGTCACCCCCGTTTCTGGAATGGCAGGTCCCGCCCAATCACAGCACCACGGCGGGTGGCAAGGTCTGGTCCGTAAGCCCAGCCAGAGAGCGAACAGCTCGGTGTGCCGAGGGGCCTCTGTTGTGCTGAACACGTGTTTCATATGCTTGTGCGTTTAAGGATATGTCAGGACAGATGTATGGAAAGCTAATCCTGTTTTCCCACTGCTTTTCATTTTTTTTAATATATATATATTTTGTTGATTTTTTTACAGAGAAAAAGGGAGAGATAGAGAGTCAGAAACATCCATGAGAGAGAAACATCGATCAGCTGCCCTCTGCACACCCCCTACTGGGGATGTGCCCACAACCAAGGACAAAGACATTCACCTGAGCCATGCCACGCCCCGGGGGGAACAGAGGTTCTCAGCCTTCCTCATGCCTCGACCCTTTAATACAGCTCCTCATGCTGTGTGACCCCCAACCATAAAATGATTCTCGCTGCTACTTCATCACTGTGATTTGGCTACTGTTAATGAATCCTAATGTAGCAAAGTTACTTTTAGGAATTGTAATGTAAATATCAGGTTGAGAGCCTAAGACCATGGGAAAACACAGATATTTACATTAGGATTCATTAACAGTAGCCAAATCACAGTGATGAAGTAGCAACGAGAATCATTTTATGGCTGGGGGTCACCACCACATGAGGAACTGCATTAAAGGGTCGCGGCCTGAGGAAGGTCGAGAACCACTGCTCTAGAAGCTTCTGCCGTCTGCCAGAGTTCACCAGAGCCAACAAGTCAGCGCTTGCCTGAACCTCTTTCCTAGACTGTCAGCTTCTTGGGGGCAGAGACGGTGGCCACTCAATAGATGACCGTGAATAAATGCAGAGTTGAGACCCACAACTAGGGTACGGACCATGCCTCCTATTTGTCCACTGGGTCCCCAGTTCTGGTACAATTGTGGGCACCGAGTCCTTTGTTAGCGTCCTTGCACCACAATAAATATTTGTGGACTAAGAGGGTGAACAGGAAGGAAGGAAGGAACTGGGTCCTCTTGAGTTCTGTCTGTCCTTTTATTAAGAAGGACAAGCCTATGCTAGCGTGAATATGACGGAGGCCTGCTATTCTCTATAATAGAAGTGTCAGAGATGCAAGAAAATTAGTGAAATGTATATGGAAATCTTCCTCTTGTCAGAGTCTGGGGAGTGCTGTGGGACCCAGACTCAAGTCCCCATCTACCTGCCTGCACCTTAAAATTGCGAGAGACCCAAACCCAGCCAGCCTCATCCCCATTGGGCGAGATCCAGACCCGGCTAGCCCCACCCCCATCAAGTCCTGATGGGAAGGGGGCGTGGCTTGAGGTCCCTGGGCCTGGCTCTAGGGTGGGGGGTGCAGCCTGAGGTCCCGCCTCAAGCCCTGCTGGGCGAGGGGCGTGGCCTGATGTTCCCTGTGAAGCCCCATCAGGTGGGAGACAAAGCCTCAGGGCCTCTGCCCCAGCCCAGCACCACGTAACCTCAGGCTCCTGCTGATTGCTTGTTAAGGCTCATTACGGGAACTCAACTCAGCTGTGTGCTCAGCCATCTGGTGTTACGGAATCCCTGCCTCCACTGCGGCTGCAGCCATCTTGTTATGGCGTGACGGTCAATTTGCACATTCCCTCTCTATTAGACAGGACTTTTAGAGACATCAGGAGTAATTGTGTGACGATGAGTTGGTTCTGCATGCACGAACAGGAGGTCACTTCGGAAAACCTGCCGTAGGTCCTAGGGGTTTGCAGAATCAACACCGTGTTCCGTACATACTGACACCTCCGTGGAGATATCCCAGGTCACATCGGCCCTCCCCGGGTGGAAGTAAATCAGAACCCACCGAGGCCGTGCGGACTTTAGCTTCAGCCCAGCCTTGCACACCTCAGAGAAGCTCGGCAAATCCCCGCATGAAATATTCCTCGCACAACAGGCGCTCTCCGGAGGCATAGGCTGTGCTCCTTGGGAAATGCCAAGCTTTTGTTCCTAATGAATCCGGTGCACCAGTAAACGTACTTTAATGTGTCTATGTTGTTGCCTTATCATTAGACCAGGAATTAGACAGGGTGGTAAGCAGGAGCGTGCAGAGCCTGAGATACGTCAGCTTTTTCCAGGGATGTTTTTGCACAGCGTGGACCAGCATGTTGCTTCCACATCAAAGGAACGGGTTTGTGGAGCTGAGTCACAGGGACCACAGAAGGCCTTGCTACGTGGCGTGTGGTCCACGGGCCAGGGCCATCGGCAGGACGGGTGCTTATTAGACATGAGGAGCCTCAGGACCCACTGAGACCGGCTGACCCAGGGTCTGCCTTTTAACCAGATCGAGCCTATCTGCGGGGGTGGGGGTGCACCCTTACGTCTGAGAAACACTGACATAAAGGACCCAACACAGGGAGTGGGCTGGAGAAAGTTAAATGACACGTGACCTGTAACCCTAATGCTAACCCTAACCCTAACCCAATGGCCTCTGAATTTTGGTTCCACTAATTAAACAGAGGAGTCCCCATATATATATTTCGTGTGCCTCTGGTAGGAAAAAAAATATTGCCTAGAACCGTGGTCAGCAAACTGCAGCTCACGAGCCACATGTGGCTCTTTGGCCCCTTGAGTGTGGCTCTTCCACAAAATACCACGGCCTGGGTGAGTCTGTTTTGAAGAAATGGCGGTAGAAGAAGTTTAAAAAATTCGGCTCTCAAAAGGAATTTCCAGCTGAGACTGGTTTGGCTCAGTGGATAGAGCGTCGGCCTGCGGACTGAAAGGTCCCAGGATCGATTCTGGTCGGGGGCATGTACCTTGGTTGCAGGCACATCTCCAGTGTGGGGCGTGCAGGAGGTGGCTGATCGATGTCTCTCTCTCTCATCGATGCTTCTGACTTTCTATCCCTCTCCCTTCCTCTCTGTAAAAATATCAATAAAATATATTTAAAAAAAAAAAAAAGAAATTTCCATTGTTGTGCCGTTGATATTTGTCTCTGTGGACTAAGAAGTTTGCCGACCCCTGGCCTAGAAGAATCTCCTCCCTGGGCCTCACTGGATAACAGAGCCAGGAACAACTGCCCTGGTTTCCAAAACAAGCGGAAACGTGTGCAGGAATATAGGGCTTTCCTCCCCAAAATCTTCTCTTCTGTTCTGGAAGCTCCCGAGGCCTGGGGTAAGAAGGTGAGGAGGGGACTCCCCACCCCACAGGGATGGGGGTACCCAGGATCCTATGCCTGTCCGATTCGACATCTTCCTTCCAGTAGAGACCCTCGGATCTGACCCCACAGCTCAGGGTGGATGAGGGGGCGGGTGAGGTGGGGGTTACAGAGGTCAACACTGGGAGAACCGGTACCCAGAACCGCCCCACCGTCCCCAGCCCTCGGAAGAGGGCTGACCCAGCCCCGCTGAAAGCACGGGAACATTAGCTGCCTGCGATTTTGACATGTCAGATGTTTAATAAGGAACAAATTAGCACTTGGGTCTTTTTTTTTTTTTTTTCCCTGAGACAATCCAATTTCTATGCCAGGCACCAACTTCTATATTTCAAAATGCATTTTTGAAGGTTAATTAGAGAAGCGGCGAAGACAGTGTTTTCCAAGAGGGATTTTTCTGGTTCCTTCCAGGTCTGTGGATGACAGAAGAGATAACTCTCAGACGCTGTAAATTGAGCACGTGGCGCGGCGCGAATAAACCCATCTCATTAGTCATCGTGTCAATTACAGTATCTGAGGAACAATTTGGTGGCGATAGCATATTTATTTGATGTTGCCGGAGCTACCTGGGCCCGCTGTTAGGACGGTATTGGTTCTTAATGCTCCGAGCACCTCTTTAACGAAATGGCACTCCATAAAAATTTAGTGTGTTCCTGCTGTAATTAAATGGCCCTCGTCCTCTCTGCGTTTATGATATAAACTGTAACGGCTGTAAAACCCCGCAATTAACTTTCCTTGCACCAACATTTCATACTTGAGAAATTCTCATTACAAATTTCATTACTGATTCACTTATCTGTAATTTGTCCTATGTAACCTAAAGAATATTAACAAATTTGGAGTCACTTTTGCTCTATTAAAAGCTAAATATAAAAGTCTTCGGCCAAGCAAGTCCATCTTGATATTTCAAAGGGCGGTGTTGGGGGAGGGGGGAGGGCGGGGAGGAAGGAGGAAGGAGGAGAAGAGAGCGTGGGGTGGGAGAGAGAGGAGTGAATGTGGAGGACCATCCGGGGGGGCATCACAGGGCAGGAGGCCACAAGACGAGTCATGGAGGGCACAGTGCATGCGACCAGGTCCTGAAACGGGGACAGCACGTGTGGAGAAGTGACCTGGGGAACATAAACCCAGGGCTGGGGTTCACACCCCGGGAGTTCACACCCCGGATGGAGCCTGGGGCTTCCTTCCACTTCTGCTGTGGTTCCTTCCTCTGCTAGGGGCCAGGCTGGCAGGAGGGACCCCGAGGGGTTGTAGCTGGCTCTTCTGCTGGTTTGCTGGGGAGGAAGTCCATGGAGACACGTTATTGTCACCGACGACTTCTACAGGACAAGGACGGCGGCGAGAAGGTGCCATCTGAGGACACTGCGTTTCCGTTCCCATCGCTGACGCGCCCATGGCCTTGGGGTGAAATTGGGAGAAGCTTTCTGCCTTGTCTAAGGCCCACCCCCCCTTTTTTGTTAGAAAATATATTTTATTGATTTTTTTTTTAAATATATTTTATTGATTTTTTTACAGGGAGAAAGGGAGAGGGATAGAAAGTCAGAAACATCGATGAGAGAGAGACATCGATCAGCCGCCTCCTGCACGCCCCCTACTGGAGTTGTGCCTGCAAGCAAGGTACATGCCCCCGACCGGAATCGAACCTGGGACCTTTCAGTCCGCAGGCTGACACTCTATCCACTGAGCCAAACCGGTCTCGGACCACCCCCCTTTTTTAAAGCAGAAACAAATGTCCATGCTCATGCAGGGAGCCGGAAGGTGGCTGACCTGGTGTCAGGAGACCCGGCCTCCAGTCCGCTCTGGCCAGTGGCCTGCTGGGTACCGAGGCCGCTCATGCAGCATTTCTGTTCCCGGTTCTGGGAGTGGAGGGGAAGGGGCACGGTCCCCTCTGTCCCTCCAGCACTGGCCACTTCCCAGTGACGAAGCCCAGCCCTGATGTCCTCCCAGCAAGGCTGCCAGGGGTGCAGGGCCCCGCCAGCCGCCCGAGGGGTGTCTGTGACCGTGACCTCCGCGGGAGCAGCTGCGTCAGTATCCCCTCCTCCCCGCCCCAACCTCCCATCTCGGCGTTCCGCCGCCTTCCATAACTGCCTTCATTTTATTCTAATTTGTAATTAACTTTTACAGAATTAAATTGGAGACGGAGAATGACTGTCCCGGCATAAATAAGCCCGCCGCTGGATGTGGCGGTGTTAACACAATCTACAATGCGATTCATAAATGAAAGAAATGTTGTCCTCCTTATTACGGCGGCGTGCTCCATCTTTTATAGAATATTACAGCGTAAATTGAAATTTTATATGATTTAATAAACCTCAAAAAGATATTATGGCCAAGTAACCACATAACTGTAACAAATCGTGCTCCTCCCTCATTACCGAGGGCTCCCCGCACGCGGGCGCAGCCTCGTTATCAGAGCGGCGTCTTTGACAACCCGGAGCCCATTCCGAACCCCCGAAAGAAAGGGTACCCCAACCCTCGGAGCCGAAAATCTATACCGGCTGGGGTCCTGGAGTGTGGGAACCTCCTTCACGCCCCGCGTGGTTCAGGGTTCGGGTTCTGGAGGAGGCCAAACGCAAATGAAAAGAGAGACTAGAAAAGTATTAGTTTGGGAATATTGGGGGGCCAGGTGGGAGCTTTCCTCTAATGGAAAGGACTACCTCTTGCTCTGGCCTTTTTCTCCCTTTTATTAAGACTATGGGATACGCCCATGACCTTTAGGCAGGAAATTCCAAGAACAGAAGTTTACATGAGACAAACAGGTAGAGGCTGCTTCAGCTAACAATGTTTCAGCTAAACAGTGAGCGATGAGCTCTGACCTTTCAGAGCAATGAAGGTTGACCAGCCTTCTGGTCTCCTGTCCACGTCTTTCTATTAGTGAGACAGTGTTTGGTTTCCGGCACTGGAGGAGGGCCCTCTACATGAGAGGACAGTTCCTTTCATTTCTCCTCCTGGGAGTCAAGCAGCAGAGGTGCTAGGCGCCCCCCACACCCCCACCCTAAAGCACCCCTCCCTGCCTCTCTGTGCCCAAGCCCAGCTCCTCATGGCCACACGGACATTGGCATCAAATCATCCACATCTCCTCCTCTTTAGCTAGCTTCTAGGGTCACTGGTTTTGACCGCAGGTCTCTGTTTTCAGAGCCCCTGTGGGCCAGTGGCTACCACGTGTCACAGGTTTCAGGCTCAGCCAGGCATTCATACGGGAGGCAGCAGACAGAGCGGAGGATAGGATGGACGGGTAGTGGAACTGCACCCCGGTTTTTGTTGGCGTCTCATGCCTCTGTTTCCCCATTTGGCACAAGGAAGCTGGGGTGCCAGAGCGCTCTCGCCATCTGCAGGGGTTTTCTGGGGGCCGGGGCGATGTCTGTAGCTCCCAGCCACGTGGGGGCCGCGCTTGCACTGAGAACGCGATGAATTGTCTCCCGGCCGCCTACTGTCAGTGTCTGTCTATTGTGACCGAGAAGAGGCAGCATCGAGATGCCGTTTCACACCTCCGAGCACCGCACAGCGATTCCGGAGCGGGAAGTTGTCCCGGATTCCACGGGCACACACAGAGATGCAACAGGCACAGAACTAACCCCACTCCAAGTGTTTCCATCTGGCTCATCCGCAGCAATCCGGAAAAACAGTCCACATGATGGCCGTCGCTACAGGCGAGAATGGCTGGATACACGCTATGGAGCCTTCTTTGCTCTGCTGTTCTCCGTGAGTTGACAGGCGCACCTTGTAAGCATGTGTCCTAGAAAGGCAGCACTCAGACAAGGCAACGAGACGACCCCGGGGTGCCATCCTCTTTCCACCCTGGGGTCCCCTCCTCCTCTCCAGCCTGCTCATTGTCCCCTGCCAGGGGGCCTTCTCTGCTCCCCTTTGTCTGTTGCAAACATTTCCTGGTTTGCATCTCTTCAACCGCTTTTAAAAGATGATCTGGCCGAAACCGGTTTGCTCAGTGGATAGAGTGTTGGTCTGTGGACTGAAAGGTCCCAGGTTCGATTCCGGTCGGGGGCATGTACCTTGGTTGCGGGCACATCCCCAGTGGGGGACGTGCAGGAGGCGACTGATCGATGTCTCTCTCTCTCACCAATGTTTCTAACTCTCTATTCCTCTCCCTTCCTCTCTGTAAAAAAATCAATAAAAATATATTAAAAAAACAAAAATAAAAGACAATCTGACTTCCTTGAGGTGAGGGTTTGTGCACTGGCTCGCTTCCTGGGGGAAGAGCCTCTTAAAAGGCAGAGACAGGGAGGGCTTCCTCGCCCCCTGTCTCCAGCACAGAGCCCAGCGCCGGGCATATTGCAGGGAGACTTCCACAGAGTCAATTGTCTATCTGGGAGACCATGACCTTGAAGCACAGTGGCTATTTCCCTATCTGGACAGACCCCTTCTTTCTAAGCCCAGAGCTTTCAGAGGATCGTTTCAACATCTCAATGTTGCTGTTTTCCTCAAAGACCAGCATGTCCAGGGGTGGAAGGGTGTGGGGGTCAGTGGACCAGTCCTTCGCCTCAGAGAGGAGAGGACTCAGTCCCGGGAGGACGGATGAAGGTCGTTTGGCGATGCCGAGGGAGGAGCAGCCTCGGAGCCTGGCAGCCCGCTGGCCCTGTCTAGCCAACAGCTTCCGGAACAGAACGACTTTCATATTCTGGGCAGAAAATGCACTTCCTGTCTGTCATTCTCCCATCTTCAGAAATTATGTTCATGAGACACCTGGGCAAGAGAATTAGCCCTCAATTCATAACAGCTAAGGTTTACATTTTTAATAACGGGATTCAGAGAACTTCACGATGGCACCGTCAGCCCACCCCTCCTGGCTTCCTATTCACCCAAGATGGCTCACCCCGTGGCTTTATGTAAACTGCAAGAAGCACAAGACCCGGCCACAGAGCTGGCACACCACAGGGCGGGTGCTCGCAGGAGTGGGACTGCGGGCTCTCTGACGTGGGGGGTGAATTCAGGGAAGCAGGACGGACACACGGCACATTCTCTTTGAAAATCCCACACAAAGAGGAACGGTTCATTTCCATTTGAAGGCTTGGCAAGGCTCCTTGAGTGAAGCAGGGACACCCTGGAGAATGAGCGGCAAGACCGAGAAAGACCGGAAGTAAGATGCTGAAAGGCGTTAGAGAAGACCTGGTATAGATCAATCCACATGCGGGCCCGGCTGTTAGCATGACTGCCAACGTGAGTTGTGTCCCCAAATAAATAGATAGGGGTGCCAAAACCGGCTCAGTGGATAGAGCGTCTGCCTGGGGACTGAAAGGTCCCAGGTTCGATTCCGGTCAAGGGCATGTACATTGGTTGCGAGCACATCCCCAGTAGGGGGCGTGCAGGGGACGGCTGATCTATGTTTCTGGCTTTCTATCCTTTTCCCTTCCTCTCTGTGAAAAATCAATAAAATATATATTTAATATAAATAGATAGATAGGAAGGTAGATAGATAGATAGATAGATAGATAGATAGATAGATAGATAGGGGTACACTTAGAAGGGGTCAAGGGGATGAAAGATGTTCAGGAAACACCGGTGCGGCCTGCTGTTTCCAGGAAACCAGGGAGACACAGGTCTGATTTTGTGCCATCCCCGGCCTTCGTATTCACAGGGGGCCAGACTGTCTACTAAATTAAGGTATCTTTTCTCCGAAAGCCAACTGTGTCCCTGTAGTTCTGAACAAAAAGCGAAGGTAAAGAAAAGCACGGTTCGCAATACGGGGCGGAATCATTGGAAAGGGGAGACATGGAGAGCTTTCAACATCCAATCAATACCCCATCTTCTTTGTGATTAATCCAAATGAGCACCGGGCTCTGAACGCTTTGACAGATGTATTACCTCGGTGTTTTATTTACTCTCCATACTTCCACGGTGGCGATCATCTTATCGATATTTCCTGGATCGGCTCCGCGGGACGGGCACCCGTGAGAAGCCGAATGGGTCTAGGGAATCTCAAAAATCGGGAACCAGAAACACTTTCTCCCTTCTTTCAGGCTAACCAGCAGTGACAGGTCTTTGCGGCATCCGACTGTCAACGCGGTGACTTGCGTCGTCTGCATCATAATCTGTTTCTTAGTAACACTTGGTCTGAGCGGCGGTAATAGAATTAATTATACTTCATTTTGCTGCCTTTAACAGTATTGACCAAATTTAAGAACAAATGAGAAGTGCTTATCAAGCTTGAAGAAAATAATCCATCAGTGGCACAATTTAAATTCTCTGCAGTTCTCTTATTAATCAAAGTAACACTTACTATCCTATCTCCACTTCCCATTAACAGTCATTAAGCCCTGCTGCTGATTGAAGCAATTTCTTTAGGGACCTCAACCTCATTTTTAAGAGAACCTTCTTTTAGTGGAAAACAATATCATAGAAGCGCGACGACTTAAAGGAGAGGAAGAGGTTCTTCAATCATTTTCTGACCTTGATGTTCCTCCACAGTGTGAGTTCAGAAAAGCACACCACAGGGAGGATGGAAACTTCGGGAGCAGGTGAGCTGCGCTGGCCTCTGCCTCGGAAGGAGGCAGGAGTCCAACGAGGCCTGGACTTGGGTCAACCGCCTGGCCAGCCTCTCTGACCCACTGTGGCCCTCCTCGTATCCTTGCAAGTACAACAGCAGGTGCATCTCAGAAGCAGAGAACAGGAGGAGCCTTTACCAGGGACACCTGTGTCTTGACTCGTGGCTCTGAGCAGGCGCATGGGGGAGAGGTAGAAGGCCTGGTGCCGGAAGACTTGGCTTTGCCGAACACCCCTCACTTCTGGTCTAGCCTTTCTTGTCTCCATTTTCCTCTGAAGTGAAAACAGTAGTATCATCTGCCAAGCTCGCCTCTCCAAACTGTTGTGGAAAGCACAGGGAAAAATGTGT
The DNA here is from genome assembly GCA_004026805.1 of Lasiurus borealis. Classification (NCBI taxonomy): domain Eukaryota; kingdom Metazoa; phylum Chordata; class Mammalia; order Chiroptera; family Vespertilionidae; genus Lasiurus; species Lasiurus borealis. The sequence continues at coordinate 68,165 of PVJN01003252.1, forward strand.
GTGAACGTCTTTGAACTTGTGACAGGTGTTCAAGCCCTAGACAGTGGTTCTCGACCTTCCTAATGCCGCAACCCCTTCATACAGTTCCTCATGTTGTGGTGACCCCCAACCATAAAGTTATTCTTGTTGCTATTTCATAACTGTGATTTTGCTACTGTTAGGAACCATAATGTAAATATCTATGTTTTCTTATGGTCTTACGTGACCCTGCTAGCGGTTCTCAACCTGTGGGTGGCGGCATTAGGAAGGTTGAGAACCACCACTGTCTAGGGCTTGAACATCTGTACTGTGGTGTTTAACAAGTTCAAAGATGTTCCCATACATTTTTCTCTGTGCTTTCCACAACAATTTGGAGAGGCGAGCTTGGCAGATGAGAACCGCTGCTGTAGAGCCTAAGACCATCGGAAAACACAGATATCTACATTACGATTCATTAACAGTAGCACAATGACAGTTAGGAAGTAGCAAGGAAAATCATTTTATGGCTGGGGGGTCACAACATGAGGGGCTGTATTTAAGGGCCGTGGCATTAGGAAGGTTGAGAACCATATTCTGACCTTTCACAGACAGTGTTTCATTCAACTCTATGCCCAGGCCCCTGCCCTGTGTTGAGGCACAGTAGGTGCCCAAGAAGCGCTAAATCAATGCTAAGGAAGCCCTGTTTCTGAAAACGAGAATAAGGTGACCATGTGATGAAAGGGAATAACAGTCTTTTCGAAAACTCCGGTCAGGCACATGGAGTGGAAGGGGCCAAAGCAGTGAGGAAAAACAGGACATTCCTAGGATGAAGGGATGGGAGGGCAAGGCACGCAGAGCTGAAGAGTTCTGTGCCTGAGGCCGTGGTGGTCTCAGGAGGAAAAGCCCAGGAAAGGTTGGCGATGGGCGAGGTAAGGCCACGCTGCTGGCCGTTTGTCATGCCCGGAGAGCTGGCAGTTTCCGCACAGGTGCCTACTGCCTTCTGCCTGGAAATCAATGCCAGGGCCGCTGACAGCAGCTCCCGCAGACAGGCCGTTGATAGTCAAGTCACCGAGCTGACGGCTAAGCAGCCACATATCAGTATGGGGGCGCGGACTTGGGAGCGGGGCTCTGGGCCTGTGTCTGATCCGCATCGCCCAGGTACTGTGCCAGGGCCTCCAATTCTCCAGAGTCTTGCTTCCTCCTCTGCACTGCTCCCTTGGGAACCAGTGTTTCCTCTGGTTCTTTCTTTTTAAAAATATATATTTTATTGAGTTTTTACAGAGAGGAAGGGAGAGGGATAGAGAGTTAGGAACATCAATGAGAGAGAGACATCAATCAGCCGCCTCCTGCACGCCCCCTACCGGGGATGTGCCCACAACCAGGATACATGCTCTTGACCAGAATCCAACCTGGGACCTTTCAGTCCACAGGCCGACCCTCTATATCCACTGAGCCAAACCGGTTTTGGTTCCTCTGGTTATTGATGGCCGTTCACCTACTCCCCATATTTCTTCAAGCCTAACACAACATGGCACTGTTTACAAAATCTCCAGGTGGTGAGACACTCAGTGTTCACCCTGCGCAGTCTCACTCGGAGGACACAGGCTGGGAGAGGGCCAGTGGCCAGCCTGGAGGGACATGGCTGGGCACGGCTGGCCCTCGTTAGCTCCTCCAGAAGCAACCTCGCTCCTCCGAGCAGCCGAGCAGACACCTGAGGTCCATCGTGCGGCTTTTCTCTGCTCCCCAGGGCAGGCTGCGCCCCCCTGAGGAGACCCCGAGAGCCCTCACGGGCAGGACCGGTGCCTGCCTGCCCCCCCGCCAACCCACCCCCCGGCCCATTTCTAGCGTGAAACACAAAATCCTTTGCTTGGGGTTGGGCTCAAAGATAAGGGTTTCAGACGGCGGACAGGTGAGACGGATCCATTCCTTCCCTTTAATGGTCCGAGGCCCAGGAGAGATCGATGAAGACCCGGACCTGAATCTGCTTGGCCAGCACAGACCCGAAGACGCCTTTCAATAGGCGATGGGGCCGGATGCAGGCAGACGATCGCATAATCAATGAGGAGATGGAACTCCCGGGGATTCTGATGACCCCCTGAGCGGGTCCCAGCGGCCAGCAGAGAGCAGAGGGCGGCGGGGGGAGCGGATTTCCTCCCCTGGAAGAGTTGAAGGGCACCTCCCCCCACCTCGTTTCTGATCCGACATGGAACGCACGATGCTCGTCGAAGGCCTGAGACGCCGAGATGAATTTTTGGATCAATGGAATCCCTTCCTGCGCTGAAGCACTTAAAAAGGAAAACATCTACAAAATGTCCCATTAGGCTGACACATTTATAACACCGTGAAGAGCGTGCCAGCCGTCCGCGGGCCGAATGGAGCACGGCGCTCCGAGCCTCTGAATGGATTGGAGTTGGGCGATATTTCATCGCCAGGAACAAGTGGAGCGATCACCTCTCTTCCCCCCTCTTTCCCACATTCCCTCCTCGGCACGGGGCGGCCGCACGCCAAGACAGAACGCGGGCCTCGTCTTAAAGAATACGTTGTGAAATGAATGATAGTCAATGGACTTTCGCAGCGGGGAGACGCGGGAAATATATTCTCCTCTGGATGCGTGGGGCTGTGCAGCCATCAATGCCATTAGCATTAATGGTAATTATGTGCGTAAATCCCCGCGCGCAGGAGGAGAATGTGCCCCTCCGTGTGCGAGCACAATGACGGGCTCATTTTGGAAACTAGAAACAGCTGGGACTCTTTTTTTTTTTTTTGCCCTCTAACTGGGAGAGATCTACCAAGTAGCTCAGAAGCATAAAATCTGATCACCCCCACTTTCACGAAACATGCCATACCAGCGCTTTGAAACTCTTCCCCCCGCCCCGCCCCCTCTGAAAAGATGAAGATGTAGGGAAAAGTCTCTGCTCTCGGAGAATCCCGGCGACGTATGCTTTATCACTCAGACTCCCCTGTCACCTGCGAGGGCGGCCCCGCCCTGGGAGCCACACACTGGCATCACGAACTCATTTTATGGAGGTTCCCGGAGCCAATGAGAAGGCTCTTTTTCCGTCAACCGGGAAAGGGCTGTGTGGCTACAGTGAAAATGTGCAGCCAGTAAGCAGATTTAGCATCCTGTTTGCCAGAGCCGATACATCCCCTTCTCGTTAACACAGGCAGGCAGGGGACAGGGCCCAGGAACGGGCTCTCTCTTTCTCTCTCTTTTTAAAAATATATTTTATTGATTTTTTACAGAGAGGAAGGGAGAGGGATAGAGAATTAGAAACATCGGTGAGAGAGAGACCCCGATCACCCGCCTCCTGCATGCCCCCTACTGGGGATGTGCCCACAACCAGGATACATGGCCCTGGCCAGAATCAAACCCGGGACCCTTCAGTCCTCAGGCCGACGCTCTATCCACTGAGCCAAACCGGTTTCGGCGGCTCTCCTCTTTTTAATGCCTAAACGAAGACAGCGGTGTGGCCTCCATGGTGGGTGAGGCCTCGCCTTGCCGTTGGAAAAACAAAACCAAAAGCAGGTCCCCTTCGCCCCAAAAGTCCGACCCCGGGACCCCGGAGGGCCGCCTGCTTTGTAACCTGACGGACACTTCATCAGGGCACCATGGGGCAGAGGCAGGAGTAATTAAAACACACTGAAAAAAAAAACAAGCCGTGGTGGCTTTCAATTACAATAGTCCAAGAAGCAACCGTCTTCTTTCTACAAACTATTTTCACTTAGCACAGCTCGGATGGAATTATTGCCGTGACCTTTTAAAAACGTGAGAGAGTGAATCAATACCCTTTCAGAGGCAAGATTGCAGGCGCGGAATTGGCCGCGCTGTAATGGTGTGTATTTCTGCATCAGGAGGCAGTTGAAACCTAATTATCGTCAATCACATACAAGGTACCTCGGGGTTCTGATGAGCCCGGGCAGGCAGGAGCGGCACCGGAGGGTGGGACTCTGAGAGGGAGGAGCGCGTGTGGGGAAGGGGCCGGGCAGGCGACCCGGACATCCCTGGGCCACGCCGAGGAAGCCTGACAGGTGAGTTACAGGGACTGTCACTCATTTCCAATGACTGACGCGGGCCTGCCAGCAACAGCCACCTGTGAAGGATGTGCGAGTGGCTGGCAGCCGGCCACCCCCCAACAGACCTTGCAGCCAAGAATCACGTTTTGTTGTCGAGGTCATCGGAAGGCGCTCTTGGATCCGTGCCATATCTTATTAAAAACTAACAAACGGCCAATCAGCAACATTTCTCAAGGCTCAAGGGCACACAGCCAACCTGCTTTTAGAACACAGGAAGCAAGCATCGGGGATGCACGTGAGCAGGTGATTTTTAATTGCTTGGCTCCCCTATGAAAGAGCAAATGCCGCCGAAACCGGTGTGGCTCAGTGGATGGAGCGTTGGCCTGCGGACTGAAGGGTCCTAGGTTCGATTCCGATCAAGGGTATGTACCTTGGTTGCGGGCGCATCCCCAGTGGGGGGCGTGCAGGAGGCGGCTGATTGATGTCTCTCTCAACGATGTTTCTAGCTTTCTATCCCTCTCCCTTCCTCTCTGTGAAAAATCAATAAAATATATATATATTTTTTTAAAAAAGAGCAAATGCCACGGAGAGAGGCTGAGGTCGGTGAGGCAGGGTCTGATAGAGAGCTTACAGATGGACAGCCACTTTGCTAGCGCTGTTCCATCCAAGATGGCAGCAAAACAACAAAACACACTTCTCTTCCTCCACAACGAGGGTCCCAACTGCTAGACCCCGTGCCGGTGAGTTCCCAGGCAGAAGCCACAGAACCCAGCTGGCAAGGCAAGGGCATCAAGGTTTGATTTTTTCCATGCAATGCCATCTTTTTAGAATTTTCTGGAAAACACTAACATGATGCTCTGTACTGTGACCAACTCTGGGGGGTGCAATCCATCTTTTTACAGACAACCAGAAGGCCGTATCGTGTTTTTATTTTTATTCAGCAGCCTCAACGTGGGTAGGCGTTTCCACACGACTTCCGTCTAAGAAACGCAAGTTGATCCAATGTTATGGATAGGAAGCCGGGAAGAAGCTTTATTGGAAACGAAACGATTTCATGTGTAACCACATAGCTGCAGATACAGCGCCACGGAGCTCCGTGCTGCCAGTCTCCGCGAGAAGCAGCGTGCACAGCCCTGCTGTGCCGACTTGCACAGACAGAGATGAAGGGCGTGCAGGGTCGTTAGCACGGCGTAGTAGCTGGGCAAATCTTTTGTTCCATGCGCTTCACGTCCCTAGAATAAAAACATTAAAAATGCACTTAAAAAAAACAAACCAACAACACCCCGAAATACTCATTACCCACAAGCAATAGTTTTTTAATTTAGAAAAAAAAAAAACAGTCTAAATTGAAATTACGTTTGTTAGGCAGAGTCTACCAATAATTATGGCGGCTTTAAATAGGCAAACACACCGATTCCTTTTTGCATTGATGACTCTTTTCCAAAGCGGCTCCTCCTAGCTGGGCTCCGGGATCCAGGGACCAGTCTGGGCGAGCAGGTGGTCCCGGGGTTGACCAGATGGCCTCCCCGAGCTGCTAGAACACGTGCCAGGTTAGCGACTGACGGGAGGGCTCCACGTGATCCCTGCCTGGGCAGCAAGTCTCAGGGCTTGCCCCCGCCATCCCACCCCAACCACAGAGTTCCTGAGTGAGGCCCACCTTCTCCCCAAAAAGCAGTCCCCACCCCCGCACCCCATCAGTGTAGCCTCTGGTCTCCTACCATCGTCATCGAAATGGAGAGAACCAATGGGCATACGATGAAACCATGAAGGAAAGGTGTGATCTTGCCCTGGCTGTTAAGTCAGAGATTTTTGAAAAAAAAATAGACCGGGATTGATCAAAGCAGTGGCTTCTGGGTAAGCGGGGACTCTCCCAGGATTCCATAACTCTCCTCCTGGGACTCAAACACGGCATGCAGGAGCCTCTCTCTTAGATAGCTCACGGCCAGCGACAACTGTAACACCTCTTCGGTATGATCGATCAGGCGGCTGCAATTTATGTGACGCGGGTATCTACTGTACTGCATGCAACCACTCCAAGCCCTCTTAACCGGGGGTTCTCCGCGCGCGGGATTCTGATGTCCCACAAGGGCCATAACGTGACGGCTGTTGACCATTGTCTTGTTTTAATGTCCCCTAAATAATAATAAACGTTAATGCTTAAACAAAGCCCCGCGCTCGCTCGGGAATAGATCTTGTCTAAATGACCGCGATGTCAAACCCACACGTTTTCCCCCTCTCGGTGACTTAATTCGCGGATCACGGAGGTTGCGTGGAGATCGGAGCCTTCCATCGCGCTCGGAAATCTGCGTGATTGTTTAAGATCATTAAGGGAATATTGTCCCGGTTGCAATGGCTCCATAAAGTAACTGGTTTCCGTGTGGTTAGATCCATCTCTTTCTGCTGCAGCAACTGTACACCGGTCCCCCCCACCGCCCCGTCCCCGAGAGTCCCGCCCCGCCGTGCTGAGAAAGTGTCAGAAATAATGACTGTCTACCTATATCTGCAATAAAACGTAGAGCATGGATATTATAGTTGTAAGTATCAGAGATTTATTTCACGGCTGCAGGTAATGATGAATCTTTTAGCACAACTAATGCCTGGAGGAAACCTCTCTTCTCCTCCGAGCTGTCACACGGCGACTATTTATAGGGCCCTCAGTGCGGCGGGGTTTTAGCATAAAGAGGCGATGTGTCTGCCGTGCCACGGGATGGAGAGGCGAGCGAGGGCTTCCTCTCATGGAAGATCCTTCGGCGGATGGCATTAGGTTCCCCTCTCTGTGTGTTTACGTCCCCCCAAAGACAGGGGACAGATGTTTAACATCAGCCCATTAATCCCCGCGCCCGGGGCCCGGTGACAGCGCGAAC
>PVJN01003252.1:77500-104541 GCA_004026805.1 Lasiurus borealis
CCGGAACCGGGCCGTGTTCTCGCCACGCCGGCGGCACTCGCACCCGGCCGGCCAGCCTGCCATCACCGGGAGCGTTTTTCAGCCTTTTATTATTATTATTATTATTATTATTTTAAATGAACCTATACCTCAGTGTCATCTCACTGTTTCCTTAAAAGCGACGTGTTTGCGGACCCACCCCCACCCCGGGCCCGTCCCGCGTCCCCTTTGTCTGCCCGGCGCGGGACTGCGCTGCGGACCCCGCCAGAGCGGCCCGGCCACCGCGTCCTTGGAAACCGCAGCTCCCGCAGGACGGCGGTGCCCTCCCGGCCCCGCTCCCAGCCGCCCCCCGCAGCGCCCCCAGCTCCGCTCCCGCCCGTCCCCCTCCCCGCAGCCCCCACCCCGGAGCCGCGGAGGAGGCACCGCGCGCTGCCGCCGCGGGGATGCGCGTGGCCCGGGGCGCGCGGCGAATACCAATGAGGGAGCCTCCTCCTCCCCCGCGCGGCGCCCGGCGGCCTCATTAGCATTCGGCGTCCCCCTGCTTTTCTAATGCTAATGGACCAGTTGCAGGAGAAATACGGGGAGAGGGGGTGCTGGAGGGGGATGGGGGTGGCGGTGAGCCCGCGACCGTGTTCGACATGATATCATAATTCCGAGGACGGGATGGGATCTGGGCGCGAGGAAATGCCTGCCTCGCGCCGGGCTCATCGTTGGCTTCGCGGATGGGCACCCAGGTGCCCTGCTGGGGGTGGGGTGCGGGGAGGCCTGGGGTCTTTGTGTGTCTGTGTCTGGGGCTGCGGTGGCTGCGGCCTGGCTTTGCTGGCACCTTTTATTTTATTTTATTATTTTATTTTATTATTTTATTTTATATTTTATTTTATTTATTTTTATTTTATTTTATTTTATTTTATTTTATTTTATTTTATTTTATTTTTTAAATGCCATCACTAAAGATCAGATTGTGAAGGCTCCAGGCCCATCTCGGTGAAGGGGGACCCAGCACGTTGCATCCATCAGCAACTGCAGGGGGTTTCTTCCTCCAGGAGTCACCCCAGGGCCCTGAGGCTCCCCGGCTTTTGTCCAGCCTGCAGCGAAGATGGAAACAAAACCATGCACACGCAAACATGCAATGTATGCCCTCCGATCGAGCCAGGGGGAAAGTTGGAAAAGGGGGCCGTAATGTGAATTTATTGACAATTTTACCGTAATAATTAGGTGTTTACACAGCCCGGACGCAGTGGCTAAATCACTCGGAGCGTGTTTATTTGCGGGGAGCCCTTCCTGTGGCCACGGCGGCGGCAGGTTCATTAGGAAGACAGACGGGATTAGGGTTCAGAGACACACCGGCTCGGTGCTCTCCTCCCCCGTTTTTCTGTGTACAAAAGAGCAAACCATCTCAAAGGCAAACACACACACACACACACACACACACACAGAAACCCCCAGCCCTGCAAATAATGAACTCAGACTCGGAATATTCCCCTTTGTAAGGAAAACATCTCCCCTCAAGGGCCCCCAATAGCTTGAAAATAAATCTCATCTCGAGTATCTTAATACCCAGCCTTAGAGAGAGACCACCGTTAATGACTGTAACTGGCTTTTAACACCCGGTGTGTAAATGGCAATCTGGTGTTGACTAAGAATAAATAATCACGCGGTGTCAGGGAAGCTCTTGATTCACCCTTTTCTTAAAAAAAAGAAAAGAAAAAAGAAAAACCACCACGGTATTTATTTTAGATGAGAGTTTTCTCTTCAGCCTATTTTAAAAGAGAAAAAAAACCTCCTGTAGATAGAAATCTCTCTCTCTTAAGCAGTCTCTAACCAGATTAATGGGTCAAAATTGCACACGAATAATTCGACTACATTTAAACCCTCTTCGTGGCTCTCTTCCATTAATTTTTTTTGGTGCTCCTATACTAATCTTTAATGGGTTGCTCTGACATGGTTTTCATATTTCCAAACTGAGCTAAAATGGAAATGACAGATTTTTTCCGTTATGCAAAAATAGCAATGAAGTGCCAGGGAAAATAATGTGAGCAAAATAATCTTCAGAAAAGATACGAAATGAGGACAGTTTTGTAGCACGATATGGATCCAATCACAGAAGCCTATTTGGGGGCAATTACATCAATTTTTAAAATTTAAAAACTGTTTAAAAATTAAGGCACTAAATGCTAAGCTGTAATGAGTTTCTAGCCTTCGTATCCTTCCATTAGAATTTAAGTAGTAATCAATGTAGAGTATTTATTGCTATAAACCACAGCACCAGAGGAAGTAAACATTCTCTACTGCAATCGTTTAGGAAGAGGGGGAAAGTTTTAGGAATGGCCTGATTTTCACTTTAATCACCGTTACCATGGTTTATTGTTGTCACAGCTAAGTTCCCTTTACCCAAAGAGCATAGTAATGAACATACATTGTGGAAGTAACAGTTTCCCCATGGAGGTAAAGATGGCAAGAGAAGCTTTCATATAATTTTAGAAAGCCCATAAAATGACTATTTTTTAAAAGTTAATGGAATTAATTAATGGCTCAAAGTAGTCCAGGAGCCACATTCCAGAGCACGATTTTAAAGAGAAGTGCTGAAAGTTTTCTCTGCGCTGTAATAACATTATCAACTATGTTACTGGAATAATATGCCGCGTAACACTGGAGATTATACTCACTGGGCTAAAAAATGGAGTCTTCCATGATGCTGTATGATAACAAATACATTTGATCATCTTAAATAAACTCCAGCTTCCTCTGATATCTACACTTCTAAGTTATTCAAGACGTGAGAGATGAATTTTAAAAAATCAGATCACGAAAGCCATTATTATTTGAAGGAATATGCTCAATTTTTTAGATAATCTAAATTATTTAAGAGTCCTTTGCATTTTTTATTAGCTTTGCCCAAAGTTATAACATTAAAGCATTAAGGTTACATGTAATGATGTTCCAGTTCACCCTTATTTCTAGCCCCATATTTTTACAAAAACTACACACCGAGATTAGTGCCAAATTACAAGGCTAATTTGATCAGATAAAATTGTCTTAGTCCTGGACGTGATGCTGAAGAAAATGGTCACTACAAAGTCTGTCCTCTCAGGCAGACACTCACGGAAACCCCTGTGGGAGAAACACTTCCTAAAGGGAGTAGCTTACGGCCGAAGGGAATCTATACAACGCTTTCCCGTAGGGTAATTCATTCCAAAAAGAAATTTTCTGCCACGTCCCACCAACTACAGACCACCTAGACCCCGGAGCCTGTTGTTCAGATTGACCTGCAGCATCTCAACATCAAAGGAAGTTTATTTTGAGATTTTACAAATGGAAGCAATGACATCTGTTATGGAACTCTCCATTAACAGGATGACTATAGCTTGGGAGCCAGATGGCTGATTCAGAAATGTATTCAAGATCAGAGAGGAATGTAATCCCGACCTCCTCTAGGATAACGCACATCGGTTCTCGTTATAAAATCACAAAACCAACAGCTAACATTATTCCGAGCAATTCTGCAGCTACTACTGGGTGTTCGATTGCTTCTGGTGTGAAGGAGAAATTTTCATTCTGACGCTTTGTTTCATCTCTCTCTCTCTCTCTCTCTCTCTCTCTCTCTCACACACACACACACACACACACACACACACACACACACAGCAGAAGACTTATCATGGAGCCCTGGACAAGGCATAAGCAGGTGCCCAAGGAATGAGACCTTGCAGTTGAATGCCGGAGGTGCCAATCAAAGTCCTCCTGAAATGAACTCCTATCTCCACAAGCGTAAGTTTAAGGGAAGACATTGCCATCGGCCGGTTACAAAATTATACAAGTTTTATAATGAGGTTTGCTCATGGATTGTAACTGTTCCAACAGTTAAATGATCATCTCTTCCAGTGCAGGAAGGCCATATTTAGCATCGTCCCTGATTTTACCGGACACCTCACACACCCTTTCACTGGAGCCTGACTACACCTGTGGGTAGAGAGAACATTCTCGCATTTCGCAGGCCAGGAAACCTTTGCTCCGGCAGGCGTGATGCCGCGGAGAGCTGCGACTAGAATTTGGGGTGACCGCAGGCCTTCCTCCCACCCGCTGTGGACTGGTCCAGCTGTGTCCGCAGCTGGAAGGAAGAGCTCTAAAGGTGGGGGTCAGCCTCGGCTTCCAGAACTGTGCTTTACCGCAATCGGCAGCAACTCTGCAAAAGATTCACATTACACACACACACACACACACACACACACACACACACGCAGCAATTTGGTTCCCCTGGCACTTAATTCAGTTGCTACGAGCATTTCACAAATTTCCCCCAAATCAATGCTTTCATCTGAACCACTGACACCCTCTCTTCCCCTCTCTCCGCCTTCAAACACAGAGAAGAGAGGATCCCGGTGTGTTTCCAAGCTGGTCTGCTAGGCTCAGAGGTGACAGCGTTAGAGGATCTCTCTGTCCTGTGTTAGGACACGGCCAGTGATTAAACCTGCTAGGAACGGTGCCAGGAGAGGCTGCGCGGGCCGTGCTCCTTCCCGGAGTTAATGTCCTGCCTGTTTTATTTAGACGGCCAGTCTGCTTAGGGGAGACGGTGTCGAATTCTCCGTTTGAAATGCCCCTCGCCCACGGCTGGCACTTACACGCAATTATTCAGAGTGGAATCGTTTCATTAGAAAGGAAGAGAAACAGCCGGCCCCGCGAAGACAACAAAGAAGAAAGCAAACACGCTGACCGACGGCCGCAAAGCACCAGCCAGACAGCCACACACAGGCACCTGACAGCCGGGCGGCCGGTCGTCCTCCCCGGAGCACGGGGAGTGTAAACACAGAGACAGGCCTCGCCTCTTCGGGACCACAGAAAGCAGAGAGAAGGCTGATGCTGATGACTCTGCAGAGGGGCCAGGAGTGTATGCCTCCTGTGACTTAGCTCCTTGGGAAAACCCGAGGAGGAGGAGGGGGTGGAGGGGGAGATGGGAACAGGGAGCCACAGGCTCCACGGCCCACACGTGCTTGAACCCAGAATTAGGACTGAGTCTCCCCATCTGGACGGGACAGGTCACTGTACCCCACCCGCCAGCCTCCAATCACTGTGGAGGGGAAAAAGGGTTTTTTAAAAAAGATTTGTTTAAACACACACACACACACACACACACACACACACACACACACCAGAAGACTTATCATGGAGCCCTGGACAAGGCATAAGCAGGTGCCCAAGGAATAGGACCTTGTAGTTGAACGCCGGAGGTGCCAATCACAGTCCTCCTGAAATGAACTCCTATCTCCACAAGCATAAGTTTAATGGAAGACATTGCCACTGGCCGGTTACAAAATTATACAAGTTTTTTTTTTAAATATATATATTTTATTGATTCTTTTACAGAAAGGAAGGGAAGGGGATAGAGTTAGAAACATCAATGAGAGAGAGGCATCGATCAGCCGCCTCCTGCACACCCCCTACTGGGGATGGGCCCACAACCAAGATACACGCCCTTGACCGGAATGGAACCTGGGACCTTTCAGTCCGCAGGCCGACGTTCTATCCACTGAGCCAAACCAGTTTTGGCTATACAAGTTTGCTAATCGATTGTAAGGTCCGAACAGTTAAATGATCATCTTTCAAACTGATAAAAACCACCACCATCGACCCAAACCCTGATCAATTTAAACCCTACGCCCCCTCTCGCCCCTCCAAAGCAGCAGCTGTGTAACTGAAAACTATTCCTAAACAGAGGCAGGCAGCTCTAAGGTCCTCTCCCAGCCTTCCCGAGCAGGTGCGTGGACTTGACTTTGAGGAGGAGGAGAGGATAGGAAAAGGTCCCATTGGCCGGGTGACCTCCCTTGACGCTGCCACCTTGATGGACTTCCTGTTTTCAGTCAGACTCCAAGTTCACGGATAGATAACTTCCTTCGGTGAAAGAGTCTCCTCCATGCAGCTGATGCTGATTTGACCTTCACCTTGGAGTGCCTTCACTTCTAAGTGAGGCAAATCAGGCTGGTCCGTCCTTGAACTCTCCTTTTCACACGCTCCAAACTATTTTCTAAGGGCGGCCAATAAGCTTTGGTTGCAAAGAATGGAATGAAGTATATGAATGTGGCACCGTCCTGGGGAGCAGAATGGTGCTGACATCACGGAAGGGGGCTGGGTCCCTTATTTCTCCTGGAGCCCGGGGATAAGTGAGGAACTTTCTCCCACCCCCACTCCCTCGTCAGGAAAATGGGAAGAAACGCCTTCCCTCAGGGGCAGTTAGAAGAGGGAGTGAAAGGCGCCCAGCATGACAAGTAGTGAGGAGTTAATGTTGGCCATTGCCACCACTGGTCTGATTGAAACTCTCATCCTCACTTTGACTGGCAGTTAAAGGCACGGGGTTTCCGAGGCGGACTCCCAGGGGAGGCTGTATACGGAACCTGCATATTTGTTGGCACTTTCTCGTCCTCTGAAGCCGTCAGTCTTAGTTGGCCTGCGTTGGTGTCCTTCATCTCCTCCTGCGAGAGTCCCCCTGTGACTCTTTCCTCAAAGCAGAGGCAAGCTTCCCTCGAGGTACCACATGGCACCTGCCTTTACTCTAGTGGCATTTTTCTATTACCAAGTTGAGGCCAGCCCTAACCGGTGTGGCTCAGTGGATGGAGCATCGTCCTACAGATTGAAAGGTCCCAGTTTCGATTACAGTCAAGGGCATGTACCTTGGTTGCGGGCACATCCCCAGTAGGGGGCGTGCAGGAGGCAGCTGATTGGTGTTTCTCTCTCATCCATGTTTCTGACTCTCTATTCCTCTCCCTCCTTTTCTGTTAAATTTAAAAATACATATATTAAAAAAAAATAGAACAAAGTAGAGGCCAATATATAGACCACAGCCCCGTGCTGTTCTGTTACCTCACTGAGGAATGGCGAGTAGCTGGGGAGAGATACCGAGGGACACTTTCCACGGTTCCCACATCAAGGGGAGCGCCTGGGAGGTGGGCTTTGGGGGCACTTGTGCGGTCACACGCTTCTTGGCTCAGCCTCAAGCGCTGAGATGATCAAAAATCTCTAAGGAAACAGGGAGGAAAGGTTAGAAAAGAAAGACAGAAGTTGGATTATGGTTGGATTTGGCCACAACCTGCGAAACTTCCCATCTGGGGAAATTCCTTTTTGGTCCATGCCAGGTGCCAGCTAGATGGCGTCCAGGTGGCAGGTGGGCCGGCCGTGGCTGGGGAGTGGCCTGCGCCTTCTTTGAAAGTGACAACACTAAACACCACACCAACTGCCACCTTGTTATGCACCATCTCCCTCAATGCAGCCACCAACCACCCAACCCAACCCACTTGTGGATGGCATTCTGGGGACTTGTTGATGCTTTTGAAGTCTCGGTCAAGGAATGACTTTTTGACGCAGAGAATGTTGTCAGAAAGCCAACATACCAACGATGAAGGCATTTTCCCTGTCGGGCACAGACGTCAACTCTCCTTAAAGCTCGGGGTTTGACGTACTGGGGGGCAGGGCTGCAAATCAGTTGATTAAAAATTATTCACTGGATACGCACCATCTAGTCTGAAGTACCCTTATCCTGGTGGCACGAAGTCATATATTTGTGACCGAGTGACAATAGAGCAGATTCTACCGGGGAAAGCCGGAAAAGCCCCTTCCACGCAGTATCAGTGAAATGCGGTTCCACGTTACTGTGAGCAGATACTTCTTACAAGTATTTACCTCGTCACAGCAAAACGTGACACTGTGAGGGGTTCTAACAGGCATTCCAGAAGAACCAGGCCCAAGACGGGGATGGTGACGCTGGCTGACGCTGAGACGTCTGGGAATTCCTGGTTCCCACCCAATCCAGGAATCACCTGCGTGGCGCAGTGAAGTTTGTAGAAAGACACTTTCATCATCTACTACTTTTTGTTTCTCTGTATTTTGGAATACGCAGGATTTTACCAACAATTTGGGCCATTTTAGCAAATATTTTTTTAAAAATATATTTTATTGATTTTTTATAGAGAGGAAGGGAGAGGGACAGAGTTAGAAACATCCATGAGACATCGATCAGTCGCCTCTTGCAGGCCCCCTACTGGGGATGTGCCCGCAACCAAGATACATGCCCTTGACCGGAATCGAACCTGGGACCTTTCAGTCCACAGGCCGACGCTCTATGCACTGAGCCAAACCGGTTTCGGCTTAGCAAATGTTTTTATGTTCTGTATATTAATTATATTCCTCCAACCTCTGAGTGAAGCTGTATTTTCTATGGTTGAGTCCTGTTTGAATCTCCATCGCGCCTCCTCCTTTACCATATAGATCCATTTTCAATATTCTTGAATCTATGGGAATCAAGAAAAGGAAAAGGCTCTCTCTATAGTTTGTGTCTGTATCTCCACTCAACAATGGATACAGACCATGGACTCCCCTCAAGTTTAGAAGAACTTTACCCACAATCTTCACTCAGTCTCGCTGGTCGCCCACACTGCCACCCCAAACTCAGTCTCGCTGATGAAGTTTGAGCTTTTAAACAACATATATGTGAGGGCCCGTTTCCTTCCGGTGGCCGAAGGGCTAATTTATAGCTGGGTTCTCGCTCCTGTTTTTAATCATGACCCTGCGAGGGAAGTGTCATAGGCAACAAAGCGGCAGAAACAGAATGGAGTGAGATGTGGTTACGTGTCAGTCCCCACAGCCATGAAAGTCATTTGTATTATCCGTACTTCTCTGAATAAATTCCGACTCTCTGAAGTGGGACCGGAGGAAGTAGAGAAAACATAGAAATAGGCCCGTGAGAGTCTTGAGTAGAAACATCTCGGAAACAACTGAACGAGGTCTCTGCTCTTTATGGAAGGCTACACTCCACGTGTTTGCCCACCAGTGACAACCCCTCCCCCACATTACCTAATATTTCACCTACAGGCGGGTGAAAGTGATCACCTCTGGTTCTATAATACTTTACGTAAAATTACCTGTAATTAAATTAGTGCCGGGTAAAAATAATTGACTTAAAATAACATAAAGTATTGATAACCATGACTAGGCTAAATAGCTTTTTTTTTTTTTTTAATGGAAGGAAGTGTCATAGCCAACGGAGTGGCAGAAACAGAACGGAGGGAGCTGTGGTGAAGTGTCAGTCCTGACGGCCACGAACGCCATCCGTATTACCCTTACTTCCTGGAATAAATCCGGGTGACAGCCCTATTTCATTTCTTCATCCGCTGTGGCGGCCAGATGGCATTAGGATCATTTACTTCACCTTGTTGTGCTTAATTACGACAATCAACACACTATTTTCCAAATTAATCATAACAAAGTAATTTCATTAGTAACACAGCAGGCTGTTGAATTATTAGCATCATAACAGTTTGCAAACAATTAAACTTTATTTGAACCTTAAAAATTTGCAGAGTGGAACATTATCGTAAGATCTAATGGCAATAGAGTACAAATTCAGTACAGTGCAAATAATCAAGAAGAATGCCATATAAAATATGACTTATAATCACCTTTGGAGAAAAAAAAAAAACACCACCACCCAGCTCTCTCGCTGTTCATAGAAAAACAAATAAAAGCTAAGCAAACATAATGAGAACACAGCCATTAGCGCGTTTTCTAACAAGCCGCGTTGTGTAGAGGCGCATTAATTACATTGCGATGGCTGGAAGAGAGTGTGTGACAGATTGTCGGGGTGTAAAGGAAACTTTCTCCCCGGCAGCATGCAGATTTCATTCACCCAATGAATATAAGCCCGTCATGAAGGGAAAGCGACGATGATTTTCCCTGTCACTCCCATTGGAAATGGTGGTTTTCCTTCCCATCTCCCACCTGGATTCCAGTTTGCCAAGAACAAAGGCCAGAGGAAGGAGCGCGGGCAGAGGACACAAGAGACTTCCCTGTCGCTCAGACACTGGCTGCCTGGCTGCCTGGCCTGCCATCCGGGCCATCCGTTGGCGAAGGACTCCCTCTCCTGGACGAACTGTAAAAGGAGGCGGCAGCGGTGTTTGGCGGGGTTGGGGCCCGGGTGGGGGAGGCTGCGGGCGGCCGGGTGTGCAGTGACAGGCTGCTGCCACCTGCTGGCCCAGGCCTGCACTCTTCGCTGAGGCCACAGGCAGGAAGCCCGTGCCCACACCAGCAAGGCCACATTCTGTGGCTGCTTCTGCTTCCATCCCACCCCTCGGGCTTAGAACACCAGCCCCGTGGCCACCTCTCCGCTTGTCTCACTTCCCCACGATGACCTCCCTCCACCCCAGTGCTCTCCGTTAGGACCGGAGCAGTGGTTCTCAACCTTACCAATGCCACGCCCCTTTAATGCAGTTCCTCATGTTGTGGCGACGGAAATAATTTTATGGTTGGGGGGTCACCACAACATGAGGAACTGCATTGAAGGGACATGGCATTAGGAAGGTTGAGAACCACTGGCCCAGAGGAACAAGCGCACCAATCCCTGTCTGACAGCTCGAGCTCAATCGTTTATATAATTTATTACAGAAACTAGAGTTTCCTCCCAGTCCCGGAAATGAATCCTCTTCTACCTCTGAGATCACATGACCGTGGTAGGAAGGCGATCATGGTAGATGAGCACTCTGAAGCCGGGCCTGCCAACAGTTTATGGCAATGATGGGGGTTTGTAAATGTTGCCAGCTTGCTTGCATGGCCGGAATCTTTATCTTCATAAAGCAAAGGCCAGAAAAGTTCAACAAAGGTACAAGCTGATCAGGGATTCAGTCTGAGGAGATCAGAGCTGCTCCGAATGATTACCCGCCCAGCAGGACCTTGTGCTAGAAGTTAAGAGCAGACCAGTACCTGGTAGGCATTTAAAATGCCTGTGGTTCCAGCCGAAACCAGTTTGGCTCAGTGGAGAGAGCATCGGCCTGTGGACTGAAGGGTCCCAGGTTCGATTCCGGTCAAGGGCATGTATCCTGGTTGTGGGCACATCCCCAGTGTGGGGCCTGCAGGAGGCGGCTGATCGATGTCTCTCTCTCATCGGTGTTTCTGACTCTCTATCCCTCTCCCTTCCTCTCTGTAAAAAATCAATGAAAATACATTTTTTGAAAAAATGGCTGTGGTTTCAAATATACATGGACATGGGATGACGTCATTCTGCATGTCTGGCTCGGGCAGTGGAGCGTGTGATGCCAGGGTCAGGCTGCCGCTGCTTTCCGCGCACCTGCTGGCGTGTGTGCCGCTGAGGTGCCCACCCTGCGCCCGCCTCTGCTCGAAGGAGCCCGAGCAGACGCCCGCTGGAGGCGCCCCGCGGTGGGTTCCGGCACAGGCCCGGTCAGCCAGGGGAAGAGGGCCGGTCCCCCGCTCACTCTCTGAGCCACTGAGAGGCCGTGTGCCCTCAAGGGTGGTGGCGAGTGGGAGGTGGGTCTTAGGAAGTATTTTATTTCATTAAATGTAAACAAAATGATGGTAGGAGATGCTGGCCAGCCCATCCTCTGACCAGGGTATCTGCTCTGGATACAGGACTTCGCACGAACCACGGTTCTAGTCAGTGCGTATTATAGAAACTACCATTCGCCATTCGGTCCCGTGTCCCGTCTTGTGGGGAGATTTACCATAAAGCAAACTTGCCCATGGTAAACATTCTGTCGGGAAAACATGTTGCTCATGTGTGGGAAATAAACACTGACACACAACATCTCTAAAGCTTTAATAAGGCCTTGTTCTTGAAGGCTTTACTGCAGCATCTACCCAAAGCTTACATGATGTACGCGGTTTCCATTTCTATGAAACTATATGTTAGAGTCGACAAAAATAGCACATGGCCAATATTGAGAGAAGCTGCATCTCATACCAGAAGTGGCAGTGACGACGTGGCACATATGAAAACAGTGCTGGATTCCTCATACACAGCAAATGAGTGAATAAAGAAACTACAATCATTTCTTTGAAAAACAGCAACAGGTCTGAGTGCACAGCTTGTACCTGGTTTGCATTGAGACCCTTCCTTTAGTCTCACGTCAGAGGGATGCTGCGAGCGCAGAAAGCAGTGAAGACACGGATGCTCGACAAAACAGAGGGAGGTCCTGTGCTCAGGCCTTCTCGACGATTCTGATTCCACGGCCTTTGCAGATAGACAGCAGGAGACCCCTCCTCGGCTGCGGGCAGAGGGGAAGTTGCATTATGATTTTTCTCTTCATCCAAAAGCGCGATTTTCCTGTTTAGAAACAAAATTACATTTTTTTTTTAGCCAAGGGGAAAAAATGAATGTTTACTCCACCTTCTTTCTGTCCATTGGGCTCCTCAGAAAGGCCACAAAAAGTGGCATTTTCCTAAAATAGGAGGAGGTCTGTATGATCACAGGGACTTTCTCTTAATTATCTATTTCCAAAGTAAACTCCACAGAATGATTTTCACAATTGAACCAGACTCCTTTTTTTAAAAAGAAGGCGGTGGTGATTTGGAAGCATAATCTCCACGGTCTCAGAAAACTACCAAGAAAACGGCAAAGACTCATAACGCAGAGACCCAGAGAACATATGAGCTACTGCGGAATATTGGATTAAAATGTACTTACCCCGGACTCTCAGATATCATACATCTCCATTATGTAGGCTTTCGGCACCAAGCCAATGGCTCCCTTCATTTCTCCTACCCACCAGCCGTATCTATTGTATTCCTAATTGAAAACAATATGCAATATTAACCTTTAGGCGGGGAGAAGTACAATGTCCTTTGTGTGCAACTTCTGAGAAATGTTATTTCTTTTTATAAAGTTACAAGAGCTTGAGCTGCAAATTGAAACATTTTCCTCTATTTTTTTTTTGGTTTCTGGACACTTTAAAAATGCTGCGAGGCAGAGATTTAAATTAAAGTATAAGACAAAGCGCCTGTTTATTACTGGGTGTAGAACACAGAAACAGTCACTTAGAAGAACCTAACAAGTGAATCAACCTCCCTCCCTCCTTTCCTTCCCTCCTTCCCTCCCTCTCTCCCTCCTTCTTTCCCTCTCTCTCTGCTGCTGGGGGCTACAGGATCCTTAGGATACCACCTTTGCCTTCAAGAAGCTTACCATCTAGCAAGGATAGAATTTTTTTTTTTTCACAATAAACTATTTAATTCCTACTTAAACTCTTAGGACCGAAAATGATTTAGAATATATAGAGGTATGCCTCTTCGTAAGAAAATCCTGTATAAGCACACGGACATTTTAAACAGATAAATTAGAGAAAATAAGGAAACACTAAAAACACACCCCCTCGCCCCCAATTCTTTATAAAACCATCCGTTCACAAAAGGGCTCCTTTAAGAAAGCTTCTTCTAAGGCATCTGTCGTCTTTTATTGATCATTAACTGCGGCTGATAACGGAGGGGCGGAAGGAATTGAAAGATGGTGGTAGAGCAATGAGAAATAAAAGTAATCCGAGTTATAAAGGCGAAATATTAACCCAGCTGCAAAAGCGAGCGAGGGAAGGGCCGCATCGCCTTTGCCTTGTCCCGGGAGATACGGCCGCGCCTCCACCTCTTTGCCTCCCCGGCAGACAGGCCACGGCTTCGGGCCTGGTGAGCGCTCTGTAACCGGACCCGTGGGTCTGCCAGGTTGACTGATGGACTTTCAGCTCAAACTTATTTACGTTTCGTGAGAAAAACAAAGTAAAATGAATTATAAGTTTCAAGAATAATATCTTTCCAAAGCCGTGCTCCACAAAAGCATGGGAGGACCCAAATTTAATTTTTCCTAAAGAGAAATTTTGAAAATCAATCCCCAGAGTAATTCAATAGGCCCTGGCTTCCCAACATCCGAGGCCCAGATAAATGGGTTGACGCGGGAGGGAGGGTTCATCCAGGCACAGACGGAGCGTCTGTACTGACCAGTGGGCCCTGACCAGCAGAGAGGAAGTCACAGTTCTTCCATACAATGTAGCAGCGCGCAGTGTGTACCGAGAGGTAGTCTGTCCATAGAGAGATCACGGGGTTGAGACCACCTGTGCTTTTTGAACGGTGACGTACCAGAACGAGGTTTACTCCCAAAAGTACCTGAATCAGTTTGAGATAAAAGTACAACCTGATGCCGAAACCGGTTTGGCTCAGAGGATAGAGCGTCGGCCTGCGGACTGAAGGGTCCCAGGTTCGATTCCAGTCTAAGAGCATGCACCTTGGTTGTGGGCACATCCCAAGTAGGGGGTGTGCAGGAGGCGGCTGATTGATGTCTCTCTCATTGATGTTTCTGACTCTCTATCCCTCTCCCTTCCTCACTGTAAAAAAATCAATGAAATATATTTTTTAAAAAAAGGTACAACCTGGAAGGAGAGGGGACCAGGGCTTCTGGGTCTAAGGAGAGCACACGTGGCTGGTGATGTGAAGTCTGAAAGTTCTCTGACAGCGGGAGCTTCGTGGACAAAACGGCCTGAGAAACGAGTCTGACGCCCAGATCCCCGGTGCTGACGGTAATGACGGGGGCTGTACTTACCAGAAGAAAATACCCGCGCCCTGAAAGCTCAGATTAGCGACCATTAGGCCCTAATCGGTACCTAATAAAACTGCCCTTTCCAATTTTTAAGGCAATGAGTACAATTAGAGCCTAATGCTTAGCCAAACAGACGCATTTAACCTTTCGGCGGCCAGAGCCGGGCCTGGTAAAACCTCAGGCTCCGCGGTTAATGGGGCAGCCGTCAGCGTGGCGGCGCTGACCCCACGGTGGGCTGTTCACACCTGATGTCTGGGAAGAGGAGAGAAATGGAGGCCCGGAAGCTCTCTGCTTTCAGAGAAGAGCCCACACTCCGCGTTTCAAAGTCTAAATCTCCGTGACAAACCGGAAAGTTATAACATTCTGCTGTGGTTACAACCTGTGCTCGCCACGAAAGATACAGTGGTACCTCGAGATACGAGTTTAATTCGTTCCGTAACCTTGAGGCGTGGGAAACTATGAGACGCTCCAGGGCCGATCCGCGAAATGACTCCTATCTCAAATGTTGCTCGTATTTCAAAGCAAAAATCGCTCACTCGACGGCTCGTATCTCAAAAATCTCGTATGTTAGGGCACTCGTATCTCGAGGTACCGCTGTACTTTATTGTATTCAAGAAGCTGACTCACACCCAAATTTAGGAAATCGACTTCCCACCGGTCACTCCACCCGAGGACCGATGGCATCCCTCGCACGTGACTGTGACCGGGAGGCCTCATTCGGTGGGAGACTCAGCAGCAAACAGCGGGGAGGGGCTTACCCAGCCGTGAACGGGGCCCTTAAAAGACACATTCCAGGGAAAAAAATAAAATAAAATAAAGTCCTAGGCCGAAAGCCTCTTCACCGCTTCGCTTAATTGATTTAAAATGATTTGAAAACCACATGAAATACACACCTCATAAAAGCCCTCTAACGTATCGCCGGCTTAAATCAGAAAAAGGCCTGGATAAAAACACCGGAGTGTTTATGGCTCTGCGTCCGTGAAGGATCCCGGAGAACACTCCTGTGTGGAATTAAGAGGCGATGAAATACGGGGAGGTAAAAACCTAGCAGGCGAATTTATGGGTTTGCGCCGCGGCCGCGAGAGCGCGTGGACGAGAGACGGCAAACACGGAGGCCGTCGCTGTTATCGTTACCGTCCCCGGGACGAGCCTCCTGAGCCACATGAATCCCAATTAAACCATTTGCAGCCTCTGAAAGGCGGGGAGGATGCTTCTCGGGGTACCGCGTCCACAGCTTCAGCCCGAAGATGCGCTGTCGTGTAGGGGTGCCTCTGAAGGAGAAGGTCGGCCTTCCTTTGCCTTCCCCCCAACACACGTGGTGACGATAATGCTGGATTACTTACAGTGGAAACAATACAACCCATCCAATCCCGTCCGGCGGTCCACATACTGAGCATAGACGGCGGTGTTCTAAAAGTCACAGGTGGGTCGTTAAAAAAAAACAGCAACTCTCCAGCCTGACCTCGTGCAGAAACAAAAAATAAAGAGACAGAACCGGTAGCCGGCTGCCGATCGGTCTCTCTGAAGCGTCAGAAAGCCTCCCTGTCATCTCAGGGCTCGCGAGAGCTCAGGTACCGGAGGATCTGCCAGCCGGTCCCCCCTCTCCCTCCTCCGCTTTTCACCGTCAAACTGAGCCAGTGACTGCCCTTCAGCGGGCCTGATAAAATAATGAAGCGTCCTTTAATCTACAGGAAACCATTCTGGTCCATTTGTAAGAAATATTGCATCCCTTTGTAGGACGTGTAATTATTTTCTATTAATCATGTGCTCTAAAGCCGCGTGATGCGGTTGTGCCGTTATCGCCGGGAAGGGGCCTGCAGTCAGCTCCTGACGACGCGGGGTAATTACTGACACAAGCCGCCTGCTCTTCCTGCGGCCGCGCCTCGCCGTGGAGGGATGCGGGCGGTCTCACGACAGCGCTCCGAGGGAAGTCAGTCTCTGCCACCTGGACGGCTCCGAGGCAGAAGGGGAGGTGGCGGCCACAGCAGAGAGACGGACGCCTGACAATCGCGGTAAAGCCACCCCGATCGGTGGGGCGCCGACTCCTGCTTTCCATTCTCAGACCGCAGCCATCACTGCGATCGGTTTTATGACACAGTTAAGACTGTAGGCCCCCATTAACGGGTATTAAGCCATCGATGAAAGTGATGGATGATAAGGAAGGGAAAAGGCGCTGGTTTGATAGAGTGAAACGTGGAACGTGTGCCTGTGTTCACTCGGGGACCACGCCTCGGCCTGTGCCATGGTTGTTTCACACGTACATACAGGAGGCCCACCTCTTCCTGCTCCAGCCCTCTGATGCTCATCGCCCAGCCTGCTCATCCCCGTGCGGCTAACCGTCTGGCAGAGGAAAGGTGCCCGAACAGAAACCTGGAACGCTGATAGGAGGTGGTGCTGTGCCGCTCCTTGCAGAAATTAGTCACCAATCTGCCTGAAAGCGACAGGTGTTCGAAAGGCCGTTTCTGCAAACAGGCCTCTCTCTTCCAGGATTCCCGGTGGTATCTTCAATTTCTCAAATTATTCATAGGCATGGCAACAGAAGGAACGCTCGGAAACTATTTAACACCCGGAGACCCCTTCTTCAGGTTACCTCTCTCAGGGACTGCCGCCCGCTCCCCACGCACTGACCGCTGGCAGGCGGGGACAGCCACTGGATGAGTCCGCGGTCAGTGCACCGAGGAGCTGGTGGAAGCTTCTGGGCAGCGGAGGAAGCCGGCAAAGGTCACTCAGAGAGGAACAGAGCGGCAGAACCGATCCGGGGAGGTGAGGAGGCTGCGCAGGAGTGGGGGAGTCTGGGGGCTGTTACCAGGTCGTGTGTTGGTTAGTGAAATACCCGGAGCACCCAGGCCACCTCTGCCGAGCCTGATGTGATCTTTCTCTGCCTGGTAGGACCTGTGAATCATCAGGGAACATCTCCTTTTACCACCATTTATCATATCAATAGCTGCCTGCCGAACAGGGATTCGATAAAATCCAGCACCTCTTTCTGGTAAAAAGTCTTGGCAGAGTGGGCACGGAGGGACTGTACCTCGGCATAAGAAAAGCCACATGTCACAAACCCATAGCCACAGTCAGACTCACCTGGCAAAAACGAAAAGCTTGTCCTTAAGATCGGAAACCAGACAGGGATGCGCACTTTCACCACTCTATTCAACATAGCCACGGCGATCAGACAAAAAGTCCTAGCCACAGCGATCAGACAAGACATAGAAATAAAAGGCATCCACACTAGAAAGAAGTAAGACTATCATTATTTGTAGATGACATGATACTGTATATAGAGAATCCTAAAGATTCCACCAAAAACTAGAACTGAAAAATGAATTCAATAAAGTGGCAGAATACAAAATAAATAGCCAGAAAACAGTTGCATTTTTAATCACCAATAATGAACTACCAGAAAGGGAAACGAAGAAAATAATCCCATTTGCAGCTACATAAAAAAACGAGCAAACTGCCAACTCACCTAGAAATAAATTTAACCAAGGATGTAAAAGACCTGTACACAGAAAACTATAAGATACTGAGGACCATACAAATAAGTGGAAGCACATTCATGGGTAGGAATAAATCATTAAACTATCTATACTACTCAGAGCAAGCTATAGATTTAAGATATCAAGGGCATATATCACAGAACTAGATTAAATATTCCAAAAACTTGTATGAAATATCCAAAGAACCTGAATAGCCACAGCAATCTTGAGAGAAAGTACAAAGTTGGAGCAATCATGCTATCTGATGTCAAAGTATACCACAAGGCCGTAATAATCAAAACAGCATGACACTGGCATAAAAACAGACACGCACTGTAAATAATACTTGTTTAAAGAGCTTGAATGCCACCAGCAGAGAGAAATATATGTCTCCTGCAGAACTGGGAGCAGATAATGCCAGTTCTTTGAAGAGATGAGATCAGTTGAATTCACTGTAAGTACGGAGGAGGTATAGACAGATCCCTGCAATGGGAGAAACAGGGTGGCAGGCGAAGGGGACAATGTACTGGGTTTTCAGCTCCTCCTCACTCCTGTGGTTATCTTCTGGGACCACCCAGAGTCTCATCCCAGCTCTTACTAGTCTGTGACCTCGGGCAACCCCTGAGTCCTTTCAGGATAATTTTTTGTTTTAAATACCTCACTTTTTGAGACTCCACAATAATCCAGCTACATATTTAATATAAAGCAGTAAGTCCAATTATTGTGTCTTTGGACCTCATAGAATGAAATCTGATGTTATATTTACTACAACATTTTTGCATTGAGGGCATTACCTGCCACTGTTTTAGTTACTATATAAAGCGATTGAGGTCAGATAATCAGGGAACATTCTAGAAATTCATGATAATTTTTTTAAAAGTAGCCAGTACTGGGAAAAAACCTAGATCTGTCCTTTATGATTAAGGGAAGTTATTAGTTCCCCGGCTCTCCCTTTTTTCGTTTGGTTTCCCAGAAGCTCAAGTGCACAAACTCCATTGCATCTTAAGGTCTCCCCGGGGGTCGTCCTTTTTTTCTATATCCCTTCATTTATCCTCCCGCCCCCCGATCCCCATTATCTTGAGCCTCCAGATTTCCTCACCTCTACAGTGAAGGGTCAGCACGAAGCTTCTGCTAATTCTCCGATTCTAATTCTTTTTACTAGGTTCAGTATCATTTCCCATTTTAGCTGCATTTTCATGACATAGACAACATCTGTCTGCCACAGGTTAGGTATCGGAGATAGAAAAACTGAGGACGCACTGTCTACTCCAAGTTCAGAGCTGAGAGAGAGAGACAGGCCCAGTCACGGCCACGGAGGGAGGAAGCGCAGAGAAAGGCTGTAGGCCACTCCCGTGCAGACGCCAGAGAAATACTTGTCAGCTGGTGTCCTCGGGCAATCCCCACAGTGAGCCATGGAGCCTCAGTTTCCTCATCTGCACAGTCGCACCGCACTCTTCACAGCTGGCTTACGGATCAGATGGGTGAGGGCACATGCGTGCCCAGAGCAGCATACTGCAGGCATGCAGCAAATCCTTCCTTCCTTCCTTCCTTCCTTCCTTCCTTCCTTCCTTCCTTCCTTCCTTCCTTCCTACCTTCCTTCCTTCCTTCCATTTATTCATTTATTTATTTTAAAATATATTTTGTTGATTTTTTACAGAGAGGAAGAGGGATAGAGAGTTAGAAACACCAATGAGAGAGAGACATTGATCAGCTGCCTCCTGCACACACCCTACCTGGGGATGTGCTCGCAAACAAGGTACATGCCCTTGACCAGAATCGAACCTGGGACCTTCCAGTCCGCAGGCTGACGCTCTATCCACTGAGCCAAACTGGTTTCAGCTCCTTTTTCTTTTAAAACCGTAATTGCTGACAGTGTTACAGATGCTGTAATATTTTTAAAAAGCCACTTTCCCCTCCACCCAACCCCTGCCCCACCCCAGCCTTCGTCACATCACACTGTTGTCTGTGTCCATGGAATATGCATCTAAGTTTGTTGGTTAATCTCTTTCCATTCCCTACTCCTCCCCTCTCTGTATCCATGTCTCAGGATCTTTTTGATCCATTTCTTCCTCTCCCTCCCTATTCATTGCCGTAGCAAAAACCCGGGCAACAGAAAAGAAGGATACGTATTTTGGCGAGCACCTACGGCAGTCTGATTGGGATGAACAGCTCTCTCTCCTGCCCGGCCCCAGGGATTCTGACCTTTAAAGGAAGGAGCGGGGAGACATCCCAAAGGAGCAACAATGTGCCACGTGTACATGGAGGGGGTCCCACTTTGTTTTTGCGGGGGGAGAGGAAGGGGTGGTAGAGGGCATAAGTGATGATGGATTTTTAAATTTAGGATTTTTAAAAAATGACCAGCAGAGTGTGTGTGTGTGTGTGTGTGTGTGTGTGTGTGTGTGGTGTTTTTGTTGTTGTTTTGCTTCTGGCAAACGCTCGCTCATTCCAGGTAGAATTCAATCACATGGGCCTGCAAAGGGCAGCTGGGCCGGCCTCTCTCGCCACCTCTGGTCTCCCTCACCCTCCAACCACTGCAGGGCTCGGCCTGCCAGCTGCCTGCCAGCGAACAAACCGTCCCTTCCACCTGCCAGCGGTCCTGGACCGTGCCCTCCACCGGGTGCCAGAGAAAACAGGCGATGCTCACTCAGGCTGTTCGCTAGGAGACGAGAGGGGTCCCAGGAGGGGGACCAGGCCGTCTGGCGGGGGCTGTCTCCGCAGACTGCGCCTCTCTCCTCGGGGAGGCGGGTGGGTGCCTCCTGGACCCCAGACAGCCACCTCCCCATGGGCAGCGTGGGAACTAGATGCCAGCGCACCCCCACACTGGCAGCCACAAGGACCCTTCCTCTCGGCTCTCCTCCTCCTTCCGGAAGGCTGCGAGGCGGGGCGGCTTTCGGAGAGGCAGCCTCAGCCAGCCTGTGTCCTACATGGCGGTGGCCTGGTTGCTCCCCGCGGCCGGCGGTGCTATTTGTGGCCAGAGGGTCAGTGGTCACCAAGGAAAAACTCAGCCAGACTCTCCTGCTGTTTCTACTTTGCCCAGAGGTTTGGAGCCAGACCTTCTAGGGCCTGACGCGTTCCATTTGCACAAGGAGGAGAAACGGTCCTGACCCATCCGCCCGTCCTTGGGAAAAGCATTACCTTCCAACCAGGGCGCACTCAACACCAATAACCACACAAATCCTAAAAGCCCTTCTACTGGACATCAGTGGACAGCGCCCACCCACACTTCCTGTCTCTGACTTCACCAACGTCTTTCAAGTCCCCTGCCCTTGACTCGGTCAAATATCCCAGGATCCCCGGCTCTCGCGCTTTCCTGCGAGCGCCAGACGAAGTTCATGCCTCCTTCCTGCTGAAGCGTAGCCCTCCTGTCACGAGGTCTCTGAGACTAATTTATTGCTTTCCCAGTCAGGAGAGGAATGCGGTGAGCAATTTACCGATGAGCACAGATTGAAAGATAAACGGAGAGAAGATGTGAAATCCAGAACGGCAAGTAGAATGGCATACCAGAAAGGTATGCGGGGCCACGAACACGCCCGTAGCGATCCACCCTGGGCCCTGCTCTTAAAATCACAACATGTCCCCATCACAGTTCTAGGGGCATGCTATTCAGGATGAGAAGGGGGTGTGGCAAATAAATTAAAACGGTTTAAGGTGGTCATACGATTGAAGTGCAAACTGGTAAGAGAATTTAGCACAATTTTAAACAACCCAATTCTGAAAAGAAAAAAGATTTTCTACTCAAAAATGATTTTTCCCCCCTCTACCAAATGAATCTGAAACCAGGCCTTGTTTCAGAGTTCATTCACTAACAAGGCAGTTGTCATTAAGATGACAAATCCCAGTTTTATTCACCCCAGAAAAACTGCTCCATTTGGGGTTAGGAGGGGGGGCGGGTGGGGAGGATTTCTAACTCTCCACCGAACGATTGAAGCAGATAAAGTGTTTATTTTAACACATAAAAAACCAGCAGCAGCCCTTATGAAAAGAACTGTATGCAAAAATAAAAATAAAAATGCTACGACCGGCCTGCTTTTTTAGGCAAGCAGGATTCAGATTTATTATTAGCGAGGTTCAAAGGTTAAAGCTGAGAAAATGCGGGGACTCTTGGAGGGAGGAGCTAGCTCGGCCAGGGGTCATGTGACAGCGGCCATTGGAAAACGCTGAAAAGGCAAAGGGGGAGAACCGGGTCTCTGCCTATTCTTCTTCCCTTCCCGCAGCATCTGATTTTCGCCAAAAATTTAGAGAGAGAGAGAGAGGGGCTGAGATGTGTGTGACTCTCGGAAGAGGCCCCGAATAAATAAATCAGCCCCAGGCTGACGCAGCCCAGCTGACGCCCATCTCCTCGCAGAGACAGGAGAAACGGAGCGGCGTCTCTGCGGTGAATGTCAATGAAGACAGCCTGATCCCAACCCAGTGAGGTCCTTTCCGTCCCCGCTCTTACAGAATCAAACCTCTTCATTACCACGGGGGCCGTCTTACTTCAGGAAGCGTCTAAATGCTTATTTATATGGGAAGAGCCCATTTTTCTTAAAACTATCTCGTGTTGCCTTTTTTGACAAAAGTGTTTTCAGAACTCACAACCTCCCAGAAGGCAAGGCAAACAGATAATTAAATGCTGCAGATTATAGATCAGTTAATGATTAAAAAGCCAGCTCTATGTCTTTAAAATCGTTTAAAGGGTGTTATTTAGAAAAGTTGTGGCACTAATTTCTTTATCAAGCCTACCTTTTCCTTGTCTCCATAAATATTGTGTTAAGACTCCTTAAAATGTGTTCTTCCCTTATGTATACAATGTTTACGTTTAATTCAGAAGGATGAAGGAAAACTTCGTGATGAATGCTGATATTTTATTGGCGTGAGATACAAAAGTAATAGCCCATGGCTGGATTTAAAGTCGGATTTATGATATCATTTTGATGGTGCACATTAGCCGCAGCTACCTGCACCGCTCCTTCTGAGCCACTAGATGGCGTAACAAATAAATTAAAACGGCAACATTTCATCCCATCATCACGGCATCTAAATAGAACCCTGAGAAAGACTAAACAAATTTCCAGACTTATAACCACGCTCGTTGATTTCCACACTAATCCTGCTTTTAACAAATCTATCAATACATCTGATCAGCTCTACTCTGATCCAGAAACAAACTCCGCTGAGCCATTTGTCACTCTCTTCGACGAAGGGCCGCGAGTTCTGAATTTACAGTCATGCCAAGAATTTAAATTGCTGTCATCATTCATGTATTAAGTGAACTGATGATATTAACTTATGGTCTCTGCTTGCCAAGTTCGGATAAAAACTGGAAGCCAAACCAGATACAAACGCGGTCTCCGGAGATTCCAATCTGAACTTGCCCAGAGCCCAGGGGAAGAGTCAGTCTCCACAAACATACACTCCCCCTTAAAGCAACCGACCACCGACTCCCGGGACACCCATCGGCGGCCCAGAATGCCTCCACACGCCTCCGGGGGGAGCTAGGTGTCCTTCATGCGCACCCTCACCCTCACGGACACATCTCCGGCCGAGGCCACGGGTCCACAGCTGCTAAACCCGGACAGCCGCTCAGCCAATGAGAGTGCTGGGTGTGTGTGTGTGTGTGTGTGTGTGTGTGTGTGTGTGTGTGTTAGCCCCTCTGCTGGGCACCGCTGACCTGGGCTCTGCAATGGGGCTTCCCAGATGAAATTACCGTCTCCACCGAACGGTTCTGGGAGCACTGGCATGTGCCGCACACATACATGGTTATCTTTTCATTTTCATATGAACAGGAAACTGTTGCCAAGGCGATGGGAGGACGGAGACCTGCCCGTGGGGGCGCTGCCTGCTCCACAGCCCCTCCTGGAGGCCGGTTCTCCGAGGCTCTCAGACCCACAGACAGCCTGGCTCAGCGGGAAGCCTTTCAGAACAGACCCGCCTGGCTCCATGCATTTCGCATCTTACCACCTATAGTAATAGAAGCGTGATATGCTAATTAGACCGGACATCGTTCCGGACGAAGCTGGCGCTGCGAGGGTCCTGGGTGCCTGCTGGTGGTGGAGGGAAGCCCGGGTCCCGGGTGCCAGGGGGAAGCCGGTGCCAGCAGCCGGGGAGAGGAAGGCCTGCTCCTGCACGAATTCCGTGCGCCGGGCCTCCAGCAGGAATATGATGGGCATCTGCCATTGGCTCCTCTGCTATGAGATTCCAAGGGACAGCTAATCAACCTTCTACTTTCATGCACAGTTGCAGCTAAACTGGTGAGAGAAGCTGTGAGCTAAGTAAAATTGAGGAATGATGCTGAGGAAGTTGGCCAAGAGCTGAAACCAGCCTGGCCGGTGTGGCTCAGTGGTGGAGTGGCGACCTATGAACCAGGAGGTCAAGGTTCGATAGCCGGTCAGG
Source organism: Lasiurus borealis (assembly GCA_004026805.1). NCBI lineage: Eukaryota > Metazoa > Chordata > Mammalia > Chiroptera > Vespertilionidae > Lasiurus > Lasiurus borealis. The sequence continues at coordinate 101,675 of PVJN01003252.1, forward strand.
GCACATGCCCAGGTTTCAGGCTCGATCTCCAGTGTGGGGCGTGCAGGAGGCAGCCGATCCGTGATTCTCTCTCATCATTGATGTTTCTATTTCTCTCTCTCTACTTTCCTCTCTGAAATCAATAAAAATATATATTTCTAAAAAGAACTAAAACTAATCGGTTTGGTTCCTATATTAAGTAATTAACTCACAAAGCTGTGGTCTTAACTCAGGCAATCAAGTGCTTAATCATAGGCTTAAGGCGAGAGTGGTGATATGGCCATCTAGAGCTTCCCAGAACTGACAGCGTCTTTAAAATATATATTAAAAAACCCCACAGTAATGAGCAGAGGCCTGAGAAATAAAAGACAACTTCTAGATTTCGGCAGCTCAACCAGCAATGATCACAGTTGCTATATGTATTTAGTCACCAGATATTTCCACCAATAATCCACAAGTGGTTATACTGTATCTCTTTTGCATTCCTGTGCTTAGAATAAGACCTGGTTCCTTATAAGTGCTTTATGATGGTTTCAAATTAAACACAAGAATGAAAAGAAAGGGGGGAGAGAGGGAGAGAGGAGGAAAAAAGAGAGAGAGATGGGAGAAGGAAGGAAAAGACAAGCACAGGATGCAAACAGCAGGAAGCCCTGATCTGCGAGTTGAGATGCCTTGTGAGGTACAGGCGCTGGCACGCTCTGGACCCAAGCCCCTGTCCTGTAAAAGCCACGAACTCACAGATGAGCCCTAAGATCCCTCGCTCGATCGTTCAGGGTCTCTGTGCTATGATTTTATGCACCAGCCAACAAATGTTAAAATTCTCTTCTGTGTCTAACAATCAAAGCATCTTTCTAAAAAAGTCCAGAATATTTCTCCAATCAAGAAACCACATGACATTCCTAAGCTTAAGATTTCTACAACATTTCATACTCACAGTTTTCATGTGGCACCTGTTTCTAAAATAGCCACATAAAGGGAAGTGAAAGGGGAATTTTTTAAAAATATATTTTATTGATTTTTCAAAGAGAGGAAGGGAGAGGGATAGAAAGTCAGAAACATTGATGAGAGAGAGACATTGATCAGCTGCCTCCTGCACGCCCCCCTACTGGAGATGTGCCCGCAAGCAAGGTACATGCCCCCGACCGGAATCGAACCTGGGACCTTTCAGTCCGCAGGCCAAGGCTCCATCCACTGAGCGAAACCGGTCTCGGCTGAAGGGGGAATATTTTTAATACCCACCTAACAGTGGGGAAAGTTAAAACGTGAAGGTTGAGGGGCTCACTCACGTCATCAGAAGCGTAATCACAGAAACAAACTTTTAGATCGAAGGACAGAAAGATTTTGGATAATCCAGTGTCTTAAAGAGGCACAGACACGACTTTTCATATATAGAGTTGAGTTCATGCACCATACTTTGTTATTATGTTTACAAATATAATTATATTAAACTTTAAAAAAAATTACCTAGCCCTAGCCTGGTTGGCTCAGTGGATAGAATATCAGCCTTTGGACTGAAAGGTTCCAGGTTCCATTCCGGTCCAGGGCACATGCCCGGGTTACGGGCTCAATCCCCAGTAGAGGAGGTGCAGGAGGCAGCCGATCAATGATTCTCTCTCCTCACTGATGTTTCTCTCTCTCTCTCTCCCTCTTCCTTCCTCTCTCAAATCAATAAAGAACTAAGAAAAAACAAAACAAAACTAGGCCCTTAAAAAAAAAAACACCTAAACCTGTCTGAATAGAAAAGCATTGCTCTTAAATTGTCGGAACACCCCACGTATTTACATAAAGATGAAAAGCTTGTTCTATAAACACGGGGTTTCCAGTAGTGAATGGCAGGCAAAAGCAGAATAAGCACACAGAAGAATAAAAAGGAAGAGGAAAGAAAAACATAATAAATAACATAATACCTTACAATGTTAACTTGCCCAGAAGCGTATTGTTTCTGGAGAAGGCGGTGTGGACGGGAGCCAAAGGCTCAAGTGATAGGTAAACACCGGGCCGGGTTGAATCCTGTTATCTGATTGTGTTTAAATGTTGATTATATTGCACTTGACAAACTAATGAATTGCTGTGAACTCCAGATTGTTAGCAAGGACCCAGAAGAATTCCGACCGGCCTTTGCCCCGGGGTTGCCATCCAAACGCGTAACCATCGCGTTGCGTGTTCACCCTCTGCAAAAGGCCGTGGTTTTGGGGTGTCTTCTTACCTTGCTCAGAATGTAAATCACGTCCCCGCGCTTAAATGACAGCTCATCGGCGACAGCGCCCGTGCAGTCCCACAGGCCCTGGTAAAAATTGGCGTAGTCGGTGCTCCTGTCTCCTGGGAGGAAGGGAGAGAAAACGTGAGTTCGAGCTTTCAGGTCCCAGGCCCTCATTTAAAAAAAAAAAAAAGACCCAAGAGCAAGGAAGGAGCCACCCAAACCACCAAAACGTTCTAAAACACTCACTCCTGACTCGGAGAAAGCGTTCATTACCTCGGCATGAGAATCCTACTTCTCGGAGCATCTCACCGAGGACCTGATTTTGAATGTCTGCTTTCTCTCTCTCTCTCTCTTTTTCTCTCCTTGTGCTGTTCATCGAAAACCTGTCATGGTCCCGTTTTCTCATCAAACCAGCACCTAAAAGTTACTTCCCCCTCCTTTCACAGACGCACCCTCCCCAGCCCTCTGGCAACATGCTTTACACTTAGACCCACACCGCAGGGGGAGCAGCAGCCGGGAGCGTGAGAAACACGCTGTGTGCCACGTAGCCGCCCTCACAGAACCGGGACCCTGCGTCTGAACGCTGATAACAAAGGAGTGGAGGCGCCGATCTAAGCCACGCGAGGGAACGCTTTGCTAAAATCCTGAAACCGAAAGCAAGTCTCAGAAAGAAAGAAAGAAAAAAAAA